>JACEGR010006614.1:0-58723 GCA_014170235.1 Listronotus bonariensis
GTGTCTTTTCATATATATAAAATTAGCTCCTTTATCGAATTTAAAAATAAATTAATGTTATTTTTTTATGTCAGGTTTTTTCTGCAGCAAATCTGCGTTGTATATCTGGCAACCCTAGTAGTTAAATACAAAGCTGGAATTTTTTCAAAATGTTTGGTCTACAAAATTTATGAATTCACATGCCACCTTTCAAAAAAATTCCATGTCATGTTTTAAATACTAGTATAAAGAATATGTCAAAATTTAGCAAAACCGGTTTAAAGCTCATCAGATCGCAAGATATGTTGTAAATTGAAAGTTCTTAAAAAAGCAGAGATAGAAAAAATGCAGCGCTTGCGCCAGGGTCTTAAAACAAAAATAGCTTTTACCTTTTTTCTTTTGTTGGCCTTGCATATTTTCTAATTTTTACCTTTATTTGGGATTCCTGAGGCGTACATGAGGTCTTTAACCGTTGGCGAATTGTCCTCCCACTCATTTTATAAATTTCTGTACAAACGATATCTTTTCAATGGTTTAAGATTTTATGAGGGCCCGATCGCTACCTGAGTTTCAGACAGACTACGGACTCGCTCAATTTTATTGGTTATATCTTAAGAAATTTTTTGAAAAAGCGCGGAAAAAAATGCTACCACAAATTCCTTAGGCTAAAATAGGACGATCTAGCCCCATTTACCTTAGTCTAAAAGTGGATTGGTTCCTATGTATCTGCAGGGTGTTGAAAAATTGTTCTGGTTTTAGTTTTTTTATAAATAATTGTGTTAGTAATGGGTGTATTGTCAAAATACATGGTGTTTCACAACTTAGTCGACAAACTTTAAGGGCTAATTCTACTTTAAAACATATGAAATTTGTCTTAAACGTCTTAGTTTTTAGACGACAGGGTGTTAAAAATTTAAAAAATTTGTCTTATATATATAATAATAAGTTTTATACTAATTTAGATTAAAAAAAAAAACTAACGACGCCTTTTATGCACCAAACGACATTTTTTAGCGTACAAGAAAAAAAATGTATCATTGTAGTTCATAGAGGTTTAAGTTAAGTAATTTGAAATAAAAAATGGCACGATTCTGAGTTGTTCTGAAATAAAAATAATTTTTAAAAATTCCCTTAAGTTTGGAACAAATTTGATCTCTTAACTTTCTTTTAATTTGATGTACGGTTTTCGCGTAAATAAATAAAAACCATTTCTGGTCACGGGTATTTTGTATGGATAATATCAAATTCTACAGTAAAAATTACCTTTGATATTTGAGGGGCCTAGTTTCAAAGTGTACAATCTCCAAAATTAGATTTTCATGCTATATCTAATAAAAAATGAACAAAGACTCCAAACATTGAATGTAATTTTGTCTTTCTTAACTTTGAACACTCTGTCATGGATGTAGTCATTGCCTAAAAAGTGATTTATTTAAATTTAGCGCAGAAAAATCCATCTTTTGGGTCATTTATTTTACTGTTGCATTCAAAAGTGTAAATGGAGATTGTACCCTTTGAAACTAGGGCCCTCATTTATTTTTCATTAAAACAGGGACTTGGCCATGCCGAGAAATGGTTTTTATTTATTTACGCGAAAACAGTGCATAAAATGAAGTCGTCAAGAGGTAAAATTTGTGTCAAACTAAATGGGAATTTTAACAAATATTTTTATTTTAGAAAAATGCAGTGCCGTACCATTTTTTCTTGTATGCCAAAAAATGGTCCGGGGTGTGTCCCAATTTTTTAAAAAATTTTAAAACCCTGTAGTTCAAAAACTAAGACGTTTAGGACATTTTTCATATAATTTTTTTTCATACTTTTTATTGTAGAATAAGCACTTAAAGTTTGTCGACTAAGTTGTGTAACACCCTGTATTTGGCTAAAGATTTTGGGAGATAAGAAATCGGAATTTGCTGTCAATTTTATCGTAAACTCTAGATGGCCCTACCTGAGGTATCTGGCTAATTTAAAGACAAAGTAAGTTTTTGTGCCACTTATTTTTAGATAAATAATGTTATTTTTGTTATATTTTAAATAATGTTATTTTTTGTTATATTTTTGATAAAAAAATATAACTATATATATTTGAAAAAATCATTTTCTGTATGGCCAGGTCTTTACAGGGTGTTTTTGAATTAGATGCTTATCTCTAATAGTTTAAATCCTTGGGCTATTTTAGGAAGAAAAGTTAATAAACCTGTCATAAATGTCCTTACTTTCAAAGTACGCAGTGGTAAGAAAATATATTTTTTTAACCTTACCACGTTGTAACTCTGGTCAGTAAAATGGTCTGTTTTACTAACTTGCTGGACTATTTTGGCATACTCATTACAACAGGACGTATTTGGTAAACTAAACATAACGGGTTACCAAAGCACGAACATAATATTTACTTCAAAAACACATTGAACCGTCACTTAATTGGTTTCTGCACAAAACCCAATTTTTCTCATAAAATTAAACACACGTATGCGCATGATAAATGACTAATTTTTACATAAAAACATGAGTTTACATAATACAATTAAAAATCGCTGTGAGTCATATTTGCCAAAAATGTCGGTTGGCTTGTTTCTGAAATAAACGATTCAATTATCAATCGTTTAAAATATTCTTTTAAATTTGTACTCTCTACCTAGCTTAAAAATAGTTTGTTTATTTTTTAAACTTTTTAAGGGTATTATTGCAAGTCTTTTGCTTTGGGGAGGGGGAGGGTTCGTTTGGTTTGCATTAAAAAAATAAAACAACATATTTACTTTGTTCACAGTCACTTTAATTGAATGTTTAGCCGTGACAGCTGCTTCGTAGTACAACTACATTTTCAAACGTCGTTTGGTTTTTGCTCATAAAAAAATTACAAAAGTATATTATTAAATGTATATTTAAAGCAAAAAACATGTATTAAAACGTACGTAATAATATTAATCATCTCTAACCAAGTAAAAATTATAAGGTATGGCCTAAAATAATTTAAATTAAAAAAATACTCAACATTGTTATTTTGTTCTTAAAACTTATATAGTACATTATACTCAGTACTTGTAAAGTTTAAAAAAGTAGTTCGAGTTAAAACATTTTTATTATTACTTTGTTAAGCTGATTAAAAGTTTATTTAAATATAATGTTGGTGGTAATTAGCATATATATTGGTCATAACTATATTTGTTGTTATATGTGTTTTATTTGTTTAGTGAATAATACTAGTGGCTGGGGTACTGCCAACCCTTCGAATCAGAACAACGCTGGTACTCAGCAATGGAACAATAATGCTAATCGACCACCGGCCTCCTCACAAAGTGACGGTAAACATTTTAAATCGTAATTTATTATTAAGTATTTAAGATGCACACAACAGTAGCATTTAGACAATATGCAATTTTAAAATACTTTTTAAAATAATTATTATTCACTAAGTTGCAGTTATGAACGGTAGTCGGTGGATTTTTTTAATACTTTTATTTGGCCTAGCGTAATACAAAGAGTGTTTTTTAGTTTAAAAATGTGCTCCTGATCTTTCATCTATCCGTCCTTTTTAGAATTTCCTTTGGCATAACCTTTTTTGAAGGGATGTAAAGCTTCATGTATGCAAGCTTTTTCAAAAAGGATCCAAAACTATTATTTGCTTTTGATTAAAGACAGGTCTCTTTTTTAGTTGCTTGTAGAGTAAAATAAAAAGTGTCAAATTCCCCTATATTAGTATTTAGAAAACTAAAACTTTGTGGACGTTACTTTCAAGAATAACCTTAATAGGCTTTAATAACACATTATATCCATAGCCATAGTATTTGTGAAATTGTCTTCATTGTTTTATTTGCTTGTTTTCTTTGTGGTCTTAGTCACAAAGGAATGTAAATCCACACCTACAATCACGTACAAAAAGGGTATTTTTCGTAACTAATAATATAATATCTAAATATTTTTCATGACAATAAAGCTTTTATTATTATTAGTATTATTATTATGTTTTTTAATGTTCCAAAGTCTATTTTAAATGGTTTTCTGCATTTATAACTACCCTTGGGTTGTTTTAAATCGACTTATTGCTTTTATTAATAATTATATTTGATGTTTCTAAAAGGACTGTTTAAAATGCTACAAATTTCCAAAATAAAACTACGTAACGCAATTTACCATAGTCGAAAATTACGATCGATTGTTTGCGAGATACAAGGTGTCAGCGGTTCTGTTTTATTTTTTTATTTTGCCACCGTGTATTTAGCAAACGAATAACTTTTTAACTGAGAAAAATTGTGTTAGATCGTTGTATTTTGGCAGTAATTGTGGTAGCATTTAATACTTACCTTTTAGAGACATCCTGTATAACAAAATTAAGACAGTAATGCTGTTACCAGCAACTTTACATTTTTAAAGGTACAGTTAGCTGTAATAATAATAATAATAATAATACTCAAAAAATTAAATTCAAAATCAACTAACCGAAACAAATACATTTATTAAAATTAAAAAATAAAAAGGATTTTTTTTTTTAATGTCTTTAGGTTATCGAATTTGTAAAGGTTGTGGTAATAAATACTGCTAGGTGTTTGGTGTATAAAGTCTTTTCACAAAGCATTCCACCTTAAGAAATCATATACATTTAAATTCATAGAATTTTCTAACATTTTTCTACATTAACTCAAAATATTGATTTTGGGGTAAACCACCCACCACAATTTCGAAGCGAAGTAAAAGTGGTAGATTTGTCAGAAACTTGATATAGGTACTAATAGAAATTAGGATAAAAATTTCTTGCCTATTTATTTTTACCAATTGGATGATGAGTTATCCTTCTTGAAAATCTCCCAAAGGTTCTTAAGTATAAGGAACTTGTTACATTTGTCATCCTTTTTATACCCAACTTCTTTGACATAAGTAAAATGTTTGCCATCAAAACTGCTATCAATAAATTAAGATTAAACCTGTACAATATTGACGTGGGGTGAACATTTTTTGTACCGAATCTTTCAAGAGTCAGTATTAAAATTTCGGAAAATCTCGATTCAGTTTTTCATTACATTTTTTCAGTTTTATTTTAAAGTATGTTTTTAAATATCCTAAAGGGAACGTTAGATTTTGGAGATAATCGTAAGGTGTCAATATGAAATTTTATATTTTATACTGACATTATATAAGATAACTGTTTGATGATTTCATAAATATTATCCGCAAATTTTCAGCCTATCAAATATAGGTTCACAGCTTAAACCTGGTAGAGACAAGGTAATTTACCAAGTTTTATTATTCTATCTTTCAAGAACTGTCTATGAATAAATTATTTTAATTTGTCAGGATTTATAAGTGTTATGTATATCTTTCTGTTTTAGCAAACAAGACCAACGCAAACGGCCAGCAACCCCCTACGTCTCAATCCAACAGTTCCGGGTGGGGACAGCCCGGTTCTAAACCGCCCGCGGGTGCCAATGGACCGCCTACTTCAACCGCCTCTTCGAATAATACTTCTCAGAACAACGCCCAAAATAACACTACTAATACAACCAAACAGCAAATCGAGCAACTGAACAACATGCGTGAAGCTATTTTTAGCACAGATGGTTGGGGAGGAGTAAGTATATAATTATTAATTAAAGAACTACAATTTTATGTTCATTATACAGGGTGGTCCCTAAGTAATGGGCCAAAATTCAACTGAAGAATTGCGACGTTCAAATATTGCGATTTAACAAACCTACCTTAGTACCAAAGTTAATATTTAGTGAGATAGAGGGTGTTAAAGTTAAAAAAATATTTTTAAATTTTTCCGATAATATTTAGTACGCTTTGAGTATTAAAATAAAACTTGGTTTTCTGACATGAGCTATTCATATCTGATGAATTTTTAGGTGCCAACCAGAGGACGCTACCTACACTACTTAAACTTCTCTAAATCGTCGCAATTTTTTGTACTTCCCTGTATGTACCATCCGTGTAAAATATTGAACTCTCCAATGCCTTTTACCCAAAAATATTTATCTTGTAAGAATCGCTCTGAGCAACCGTTTTCTAGATATTCGCCATTTAACATAGTTATTTAGTGCAACCCAAAAATGCCAGTTAGCCATAACTACAACTGCCCCATTATAAAAGAAGGAATTAATGTAGTTATCCATATACCTTTTGGTTGCACTAAACCAACTTAAATGCAAATATCTTGAAAACGGTTACTTTCAGGCATTCTGACAAAGTAGTCTTTTGTGTGTAGAAAACATAGGAGAATTTACTAGCTTACTTAAATGGTACATACAGAGTAGCACCAAAAAGTTGGAACGTGTTATAGAAATTAAAAGTAGCGTAGGTGGCGTCCTCTAGTTAGCACCCAAAAATTAACATTAGGTTTTAATAGCTCATATCAAAACACCCCTAGATACCGAGTTTTATTACAATATTCTAAATGTATCAAATATTATTGAAATAATTTTAAAATATATTTGGAACTTTAAAACCCTGTATCTTAGTTAATAGGGAATTATTGGAATAGGCAAATAGTGCTAGCAGTATTAAGGGAAAACCCTTTATTTTATTACTGCTAAACCTTAACGCGCCTATGTGAAGAAGTGTTCAAACTCAAACTCAAACTCTCTTTATTCACTAGAAAATCATACAATGATTGAAGTTTCGTTAATAATTTTCTTAAGTCTAATTTAAAATACAGTTAAAACAAATTGTATATGGACAATAAAATTATAAAAAAGTATATGTATAGGTAAATTCCATCACTTAGTAAATAATATAAAATAACATATATAAATAAAATAAAATAAAATAACAGGCACATAATGATTAATTAAAATTAGGAATGGTTAAATCACAGGTCGTTGGGTTTAGGAATTCATTAAGAGAATAGAAGGAGTTATTATTTAGAAAGTGCTTAATTCTTTTTCCAAATATACCAATCGATGTTGCTTCTTTGACTTGGTTTGGTAGTTTGTTAAAAATTCGGACACAGGCGTAATATGGGGATTTTTCATATAGTGTTGAGGTATGTTGTGGAAACACAAGGTTTCTGGAATTTCTTGTCGGGTATCCATGATTATCTCTATTTTCTCTAAACTCTCTCCGATTTTTAAACACGTATGTTGAACATCTCAGGATATATACTGATGTAACAGTGAGAATTTTATACTTCTTAAATGTTTCTCTGCATGTTTCCATAGGTTTAAGTCCGAACATTAGTCTCAGCAGACGTTTTTGGGCGACAAATACTCTAGCTACGTTTACAGCCTGGCCCCATAGTATAATGTTGTAACTTAGATGTGGGTAAGCTAAGGCATAATAGGAAGTTATTTGTGTGGAAAGAGGGACTGATTGCTTTAATTTAAGAAGTGCAAAATAGGCCTGAGCGAGTTTAGAACATACATGATCTAGTTGAGGCTCCCATGAAAGCTTAGAGTCCAAGTAGGTTCCTAGGAATTTTGATGTTGACTCAACCTGATCGAGCTGAACCTTTGGACGAGACTTGTAGAAGTGAACATGAACCGTTTTTCCTTATTGAGTATTAGTTGGTTGGAGAAACACCAGTGATTCATTGCATCACAAACCTGGTTGACTTTGTGTAGTGCTTCTGGCTCGTCTTTTGCTGATATTACAGCTGATGTGTCGTCTGCAAATTTTATGGTTAGTCCGGGTAATTGCAAATCATTCACGAATAGAATGAACAGTAGCGGGGCAAGAATAGATCCCTGTGCAGCACCTATGCTCATCTCATATTCCGACGAGGTGCAATTCGCCACTTTCACCATTAATTTCCTTTCTGTTAGGAATGACATAATCAGGTTAAATGCGTTTCCCCTTATGCCGACTGCCCAAAGTTTTTCTTCCACAAAGGTCAGGTTCAGAGTATCAAAAGCCCTAGTAAGATCGAAGAATACACCCACTACGATACGATCCAAGTCCAGTTCCTTGTGTATGAAATTCACAATTTGAAAGGAGGCTGTCTCTGTCGACCTGTTTTCCCAAAATCCATGTTGGTTATCATGGATTATTCCAAACGAACGTAGGAAGCTTATAAGTCTCTCGTATAGACAGCGTTCAAAGGGCTTTGAGAATATGCTAAACATAGCTATTGGCCTGTAGTTATCCAGGTTTAGATGATCACCTTTTTTATATACCGGTATCACAGTAGCCAGTTTTAGTGCTGAGGGAAATGTTCCGCTATTAAAAGAATTGTTTATAAGTATTTTAATTGGCTTGGCTATCTCTTCACAAACTCTCTTCAGCACCTTTGTAGGTATACCGTCAAATCCAGTTGATGTTTTATTTTTCAGAGACATTATTACTCTCTTGACATTTTCATCTGTTACTGGCTCTAAATATATAGTATTCGGTTGTGATTTCGCAACGGTCGGATTTTTGAAAGTTGATTTTTGAAATGATCATTAATTTTTTTTCAGCAATTGTTGTGAAGTATTCTCCAAAAGCCTCAGCAATCTCCTTGTTCTCAGTCAATCTACTTCCATCAACTAATAATTGAATTGGTTTTGTCTGATGTTTTCTACCAAGTTCTGAATTTACAATGTTCCATATTTCCTTAGATTGGTTTGTTATTGGTCAACATGACATGCTTGTATTATTTTTAACCTAAAACTGGAATATTATTTGTTTTTATTTATAGTCTATTTTATTTATTTGTTTTGTATAGTTACAAATGGAGAAGTTCTAACTTGTTTAGTATATTTTAAAGACAAAATATTGAAAATAAACAAAAACTACTTTAACCCTTAACCTCATTTCGTTTTCAAATGTCAAAATAAGGACGGAAAACGAACGACTATATTTTAGCGCAATTAAAGTCTAGCAGTAACTTTATTAAAGTTTTCCTTATTTAAAACCACTACTGAGCATGCGTAAAGTCAAAATACTGCTGAATTTATTACTGCTAGACCTTATATGAATTCCAATAATTCCCCAATATCGACTTTGGTACTAAGGTAAGTTTAGGTAAGTCACAATATTTTAAGGTCACAATTCTCCAGGTGAATTTTGGCCCATTACTTAGGGACCACCCAGTATAGAAACAGTTTTGTGAGCCGCATTAAAATTATATTAAATTTATCAATTGCTTATTTAATAAAAACAAGTTGGCGTCCATAAATTACATAAGGCTTTTTTTTCAATTTTTGGACACCCAACCCCCTTGGTAAGACAATTCAAAAACTCGTTAACTTTTTTCTGTTTCTAACGGAAAAAAATTACGTGATATTTGCACAAACCTCCTCCCACGGTGAGATTAGGTGAGATTCAACTCAACCCCTCCCCTCACTAAATTGCCTTACATAATTTATGAACGCTCCTAATTAAATCGTTAAATTTGATATTTTAAAAATATTAATTTCTTAGACAATAATATTAGATATCAATTATTTACAATGGTTTCATTATAGCAACATGTCAACCAAGATACTCACTGGGATATCCCATCTAGCCCCGAACCTCCTTTAAAAATGGATGGTACTGGGCCTCCACCATGGAAACCTGCTGTTAACAATGGAACTGAGTTATGGGAGGCTAACCTACGCAACGGCGGCCAACCTCCACCGCAACCTCAACAGAAGACGCCTTGGGGACATACACCTTCCACTAATATCGGTGGCACTTGGGGTGAAGATGATGATGCTGCTGACAGCTCGAATGTATGGACAGGTGTACCCAACAATCAGCAACAATGGGGAAATAACAATAGTAATGCTATGTGGGGCGGTAAGCATTTACTCGGATTTTTTTTTTTTTCAAATTTGTTTAGGAGATTCCGAAACTTTTAGCGGTAGCGTACTGTTAGATTTTTAATGGCTCAAGTGACTTTAATCTATATTCAAAAGCACCTGTTTACTGAGATATGTGCTATTGTTCCAATCTTCGATAATTAAAACTAG
Organism: Listronotus bonariensis; assembly: GCA_014170235.1. Classification (NCBI taxonomy): domain Eukaryota; kingdom Metazoa; phylum Arthropoda; class Insecta; order Coleoptera; family Curculionidae; genus Listronotus; species Listronotus bonariensis. The sequence goes on from JACEGR010006614.1 coordinate 9,846, forward strand.
AGAATTCATATGCTTAGAGGAAGCCCATGTTAAGCTTACGTACAAAATTATTTAATACAACATTATTTAAACAAAAAAAGTATTTCTCGAAAACGCTTCAATTTATTGATATTAAACAGGAGTACCTCTTCTTAGCTAAAAGTATTCAGCTAGCTATCCAAATATACTACTTTTATTTCTCTTATATACAGGGTGTAAAAATAATTAGCACCAGTTTGTAGGGGTAAGTCCGCCCCTAATAAATGCAAATGTTATAAGAGGGCAATATTTTAAGGGGTCATTGGTAATATCTGAAATTTTAGAAAAATACTTCATTATACCAAGTACTCTTAAATTTATTCAAGAGAAACATATATAAGTAACATTTTTCTGTTGTTAGGTTGTCTATTTTTACATCTTGGTTAATAAAACTAAACATAAAAACGGGGTCAGTTGTAAACAGTATTCATGTTCACTTGTTTGAAAGATGTTTTTCTATAAAGCCCTTTAGAATCATGTATTTAAAAATAGGTCGTTTTTTTAACATCGAATTAGTCAACATGTTACTTAATAAAAAGAAATTTGTCGAAAAACGCCTTTCAAATGTGTTACCTTATGTACATATAAATAGTCCTCTATTTCTTCCACTCATGCTTAACCCAGACTCAAGTAAGCGCGTCGCAGGTGCAGCAGGTGGAAATGCTTCAGGATGGGGTGATCCACGAACTGCTGCAGACCCAAGGGCTGCAGCTGCCGCCGCAGCTGTGGCTGCTATGGATGGCATGCGACCTGATTTGCGCGCAGCCGCTGCCGGCGCTGGTTTGGACCCACGACAACTGGATCCCCGTGAACAGATGCGTCAAATGGCTGGCGGTGACATGAGAGGAGATCCAAGAGGTATTTTAAATATATTTCTTTAATTATGTTAAGGTTTTATTACAGTATTATTAAAGTTGGCCTATTAGTATTTACTATATTCATTACAGTTGGATAAAGGAAGAAAAGCAAAAGTAGAATGTTACAATAAAAGTTACACAATGCTTTTATTATAAGTAATATTTTGTCGTATAAGTGATATTGTGTCGTTTAAATTATCTAAAACAAAACAGGCGGCGTAAATATACTTTAGAAACAAATATTCATTTATATGTAACAACCCATCAGCTTAACAAGGAAAAAATTTGAAGTGTTAGATTACCCCAGTAACATACCTAAAATGGTCAAAACAAAATTAAATTTAAAACTGGAATCTAAAATATGTACTAGTCCTGTAATATTTACTGTAATTCAACCATTATACGTTTGTAGCCTTTTAATGTCACTTTAAAAGCAGCCCAAGATTTCAAATTTTGATACATGGAATATTTACAGAAGTTACCTAAAACAATATGTTGCTTACATATGTTCCAATTTTGATTTTTTCCTAATAAAAAAATATTACTACCAGCCCTAAAAATTTGTATTTAATGTTTCCTTTTATTCTATTAAGGTAATTAAAAAGTAAAAGAACCCGCACAAAACCAATGCAAAAGAAAATTTGTAATTTTTCGGAAAGATAATAATCGGTAATCAAAAGCCCAAGTCCAAAAACCGGCTATGCATAGTTTTGCGCAGTCCTATCTCTGTCCGTTTTCAAGAGTAAACTAATTAGTTTAAACTTGAAAACGGACAGAGATAGGACTGCCCGAAACGTTGTGTGAATAGTTTAAATAAAGACAATGGAAGTCTGAAATTTTTATAGCATTCATGAAGAATCATTGTCTACTACATTCAATTTTTTGATGTAGATTAAAATGCCATAAAAAAACCTCCTATTGTCTTGTTTTCTTTTTTCTTTTTTTTTTTTTTTTTTTTAATTTGGTCCATGCGTTGGTCGTAAACGGGCTTCAAATCCTCACAATAGGCCAATTTTTTAATTTTGACAACTATGATAATTACCTATATTTATTTCTATCATTTCGTATTTCAGGAATTACTGGAAGACTGAATGGAGCAGGTGCAGAATTTTGGGGACAAACTGGTCCACATGCTGGTCCGGGAGGAATGCACCACCAGAACAAAATGCCCGTTGGGCCTGGAAATGGAGCGGGCTGGGAAGAACCCTCACCACCGCCTCAAAGACGAAATCCGAATTATGATGATGGCACATCTTTATGGGGCAATCCCCAACAAGGTAAGTTTAACTCCATTCAGTACTTTAAATAGACAGGATTTCCTAAAATGTCCCTACTTTTAATTTTCGTATTTTACATCATTCCATATGCTAAATACAAGGTTGTGGAATTTATTTTTAAAATTAACTGACTTGTTTTTAGTATTTTTATTTATTCATTATAAAATTTTTACAGTCTCAAAAAATATATACTATGCAACACATACATAGCCCCTCTTTTTTTACTCAGGGGATTGCTGCACTCGCCTGACGGCTCGTGCTGTTAAACCTTCCGTTCCAGAAAAAAAGTATCACTTAATATCGTAATACATAAATTAACTTATAGCTTTTAATAATGTTAATCCTTATTAATTTTCACAGGGGCAGGTGGCATGGTGGGCGGACGAGGAGGTCCACCTGGTATGGCGCCTGGTCGCAAGCCTGACGGAGTATGGGGCGGTGGTGGCGGCGGCGGCGGAGGAGGCCGCAATGGGTGGGACGATATCGGTGGCCCTACTGGCGGATGGGGCGACGAGCCCGCAGCTCCTTGGGCGAAACAAAAGGACCAGGAGGTCTATGGGATACTCCCGACCTAGATTGGCACAAGCCTCAGAATAAACCGCCCCTAACCAAAGAACAAGTATGGAACTCGAAACAATTTAGAATGTTGGTTGACATGGGTCACAAGGTAAGTAAATAATCAAATAAAAAAATTAAATGAAGAATTTTGTTGGATCCTACATTTTGTTTATGTACAATTTATGTTAGCAAAACATTAGTTCAAACTAAAATAAAGTACAATATCTCTTTGTTTAAGATGTGAAATGTTTAATGGTAGGTTTACATCTGACATTTATTGCATGATATTAATTTCAGAAATTTTGGCTAATTAAAAAAATTATATCAGACATACATTTTTGACCATTTACATTAGCTAGAATTTCTATCGACATAAATATCATGCAATAAATGTCGGATGTAAACCTACCATAACTTTATACTCAAGTTAAAGTTTTAAAATTTTATGACGTAAACAGTAGAACATTTTTATTTATAAACATATTTAACCCACTATTATTTTATATCAGTCCATACATACATTCCTAATATAAATATATATTTTTTTAATTCTAGAAGGAAGATGTTGAAAATGCACTACGAATGCGTGAAATGAACATGGAGGAAGCTCTTGATCTATTGAGTCCATTGCGTGGTCGTGGAAACGACGGCTGGGGCGCTACTGGCCGGCATGACGATCATTTCGACCATAATTCACAATTTCCAGTTGTGCAACGTGGTGGATACCCAGGGATTGGGGGTCCCGCCGCTAATCCCTTGGGTACTGGTGGATACCCGCCCAGTGGTGGTGCGGCTCCTGGCCTAATGAACAGCATGTCTGGACCTGGTGGTCAGACTAATAGGTAAGTAGCAAAACCCAGGCCTTTTTTCCATTTTTTTTTTTTTAATCTAAGAGATATAGGGATATCTTTGACAATTATAAAATAATTATAATAGGTAGCAGAAGTGCATAACAATATATTTTTAAATTTCAGAAATTCTTATATTTACTCTTGTTACAGTTCTGTAATGAATAATATCTCACCGGCTGTAGTACAGAAACTACTCACACAGCAGGGCGGCGCAGGAAATGTAGGAGGTCAAGGTTTCGTGGGACCAAGTGGCGGACGCCCTATGCAACCTCAGGCGCAGCCCTCGACTCAACAGCTACGTTTGCTTGTCCAGCAAATACAGATGGCCGTTCAGGCAGGGTACTTAAATCACCAGGTAAGTAAAACACAGGGTGTTGACTAAAGTTAGAACTTTCATATAGATATTTAGATAATAATTAGTATGAAGGCTTATAAGAAAATCGTTCATTTCAAAACAATATGGTTTTTGAAATAAACATTTTAATTAAACTGTTTATTTTTTATTTGTAAGGCGACAAATATTGTTAAAATAAATATATTTTTTTAGATCCTAAATCAGCCTCTTGCACCACAAACCCTTGTTCTTCTTAATCAGCTTCTCCAGCAAATAAAGACTCTTCAGCAACTAAATAACCAGCATCAAATCGCAGCTGCCTCATCAAAAGGAAACCTAACAAATCAAACCCTAATGCAGTATTCAGTTCTTATTACAAAGACTAAGCAACAAATTATAAATATTCAGGTAAATAATGGTAATAATAGTGAACTTAAAAATTGCCAAATATTGTCACTTCTTAAACCGTCATTGTAATTTTACAAACTTGAGAAAGCATAATCATTATTTAACAAATGTAATATTTTCAGAATCAGATTCAAGCTCAACAGGCCCACTATGTGAAGCAACAGCAGCAAGGTGGAATCGGTTATGATTCATTTAAAACAAATCCTATGCACGACTCATTAAATGCCTTACAAGGCAATTTTGCTGATCTCGCCCTGAATAAAGACCCGGTAAGGATAAATAGTAATATTAAAATTATACTAAATATACAGCGTGTCTACTTAACTTCACACCATATGAAACCTTTTGTATTATTAATTTTACGAAAAAAGTTATTCTTTATAAAAAAATTCTGCATGATCTAAAACCTAAAATACAATTATCAGATATTATTTTTTTTTTGCAGCTTACCTTTATTTTTTATAATATCGAAAATTTTTAAAGGAAAAGATGCTTACGATTAAAAATACCCCTAGATATGCGAATACGCAAATTGGTTTATTTAAAGGAAAGAAACTTCTTTTAACACATTTTCTGAGATAACGAGCGTTTTTGTGGCTTTTTGCTGTTTTGACAGTTCTTAAGCTTTATTTTACATTTTACATTACATTAAGTATGCATACATTACATTAAGTATGCAATTATGTATAAACTTAAATTTTCACCCTTAACGCATAAAAACTGATAATTTTTTTTTTTTTTTCTAAAAATGAACAAGTTTTCTTTTCTTTAAAAAATTATCGCTATTATGAAAAATAAGGGTACTTTCCTTTTTAGCAAAATTTATATTTTTTGACTTGCCTCGTATACCACTGCATAAAAATTAATATCTCATGATTGAATTTTGTATTTTGGACCATGCTGAACTTTTTATTAAAAATCTTTTTTTTTTTTTGGAAAATTAATAATAGAAAAGTTTGCCATATGGGGGGACACGCTGTATATAATTATTGGTTAGCACATAAATAGTTAGATTAGATTAGATTAGCTTGGAGGTGGATTCTAATCCTCTAACACTGCAACCAGCTTAGGTTTATTGTGTATGCTCCATCCATAATAAATAGTTAAACAATCTTTAAATGTTAAGATCTAATTAATTAAATAAATTTACATACATATTCTGTCTATTCTGTTATTAGTTAAAAACTTCTTGTTTCTTTAACTATCAGCCTCAATCAAGACTTAACCAGTGGATTAACAAAGACAAAGATGAGATCAACGATTTTAGCCGAGCTCCGGGTTCCTCTTCTAAACCAGTAGCTACCTCACCCAATATGGCTCCCCTCGGACTGACCCAACCTGATGGGTATGTTATTTTTTACTTTCAATATGGTTTTGTCAGTTGTATTGTTGGTTATTATAAATTAAGGGCTGCTTAAAATTTTTATATGTTAATGTTGTAAAATTATAAGAAATTAAAAAAAAACATAATATTGGTATTTTCATATGTCAAAGAATCAAGGCGACATCTATCAAGTTATTCTTTCTTTGTTAACTATCTTTTTATAAGTAAATATAAAAAAATGAGCCTGAGATTTTTGTTACCTAATTATAATATTGGCATGTTTTATATAAAAGATTTTTCATTATTTATTAAACTACTTTTTATTTTAGCCCCTGGTCAAGTGGACGTTCTGGAGATACAGGTTGGCCAGATTCTAGTGGCGGTGATACCTCAAATGATGTCAAAGACGCACAGTGGGCAACTACTGCTCAACCTTCCCTGACTGATTTAGTACCTGAATTTGAACCTGGAAAACCATGGAAGGTAAAATGCCATATTTTTGTATTCATTTATATTAAGGTTTTTTTTTATACAAGGTGGCCATTTGAAAAAGGTTAAAAGTTATTCAAAATGAAATATAAAGTAAATCTTTCTGGCAAGGATGTGAATTACTCTTAAATTTTCCTTTAAAAAAAGTAAAAACTTGACAATCTGTCATATCCACAGAAATACTAACAGAGCAGCAGTTGTAGAGTGAGACTTTCTAAATAAAGTATCACTGGACCTTTCTTTCTATTTAAAATTTTGGGGGTGAAGTTCACCCTTTCTAAAGGGTTGCAGCTTAGAAGGTAAAAGGGACAACAAAATGTTATCTCCTAAAATCAAAAATTAACGTGTCCAAGCGTTTTTCCATTATTGAGCTGGAAATGCCCAAAATTAGCTCAATTTTGTTTTCAAATGGACACCCTGTATATTACATAAATTATTGTAAGTCAAGGTATTTAAACACAAAAAGGCAGTATCTCAATTTCCTTGTTTTATTGGTATTATCAATTTGCAGGGCAATCAGATTAAGTCTATTGAAGATGATCCTAGTATAACTCCTGGATCTGTGGTGCGTTCTCCATTATCCATTGCCACCATTAATGTGAAAGATAATGAACTATTCAGCATTAACTCGAGCAAAAGTCCTCCAGCCACTGATGCAATGCAATCTCTTAGCTCCTCTACATGGAGCTTTAACCCGCCATCTACCTCTAGTGCTTTTACAAGGTATGATTTATTATAGCTCGTTTTATTTTATTGTTTAGAAGAGAGTTGTCAAAAATTAAATTTGGTGCCAACTCTGTAAAAGCCTCGATGCTTTGAAGTTTGTCTTTTAAATTTGGTATTAAAATTAGAAACATAACTAAAGTTCTCCAAATACTCATTTGTAATGACGTCATCCAGGTGAGAAAAAACGTATGGCGTAAATAGATGGTTAAAATATTTTTGCAATTATTATTAGGTTATAAAATGTACATCGCCTTCAAAAATTAATAGTCTGTTTTTTAAATATGTTCCTAAATTAGGAAATACTGATTTAGCAAGTGTATTAAAGCGCAGCCAGACTATGTATATAGGAAAACATGTTGTATAGCTAGATTGTACAATAAATTTGTTATCAACTTTGTTGTGTTGATATTTAAATAACATGTTTTTCATTTTGGATAAGGCAAGGTGTGTTTTATAAATAGTGTTTTTTCAAAAGGGATTTTTAAATTTTTATTTTTGTTTGCAATTTCTTGTTTAATCTTATTTATATTAAAATACACAATTATTTACCTTATTCTGACACAAAACGGTATATGAAAAACAATGATACTAATACTGCATTCGTCCAGACTTATTTGCTGTAAAGCTTGTGACAAATCCAACTTAGTGAACACCCTGCCTCCTTGAAGCTTCGCAAATCATTTTTGTATTCTTGGCATGTAGTGCTGATCGATTTCAATTTCAGGGTTGACTGTTCTTACAGTATTTATTTATTTACAAGCTCAATAACAGAAATGAATGTGGTTAATCATCAAGTATTGAACAAACGCATTTGATAATTTTAAATATATTGGCTTTTTTAACTAAAAGAAGAACCAGTACAAAACAAAAATCGCACTTTAAATTGAGAATGTAATACAAAAAGCAGCAAATGTAACAAAGTTGAACCCAATAACAATTCCAACTATAAACTTAAAAAACGACCGGGAACTAATACCAATTCCAACTATAAACAAAAATGGGATAAAATTATTTAAATTTGAAGCAAAAAATAAAAAACTAACAAACTATTAAACTTGTTTATGAAAAAAACTACCTTGATGAATAAGTTAACACAACAAAATAAAAATACCAATTCGAGAAATAAAACTGAAAAAATAAAATAAATTGCGTTGCCAAGTCAATGTACTTGTAACGATATGTTTAAATATTTAAATGACGATCATAAAATATAATTTAAATAAACAAAAAGTTTAATTAGTTTGGTCAGCATTGTCAGACTCAGAACTAAAGTCAGAGATATTATCGTCTTCGTCAGTCGTAATTATAAGTGGCGGAATGTCAGAGGCATCACAAACTTGTATTGCCCCCCAAGCCTCTTGAATTACCTTTTCTGTATGAATGACATATTTTTGCCAATGATCAATAGAAATTTGATTTATTACTCTTTCCCATGTAGACAGAACTTCTAAAGAAGAACCCTTAAGACTGGAAATATATTGATCGTATTTTCGTTTACATTCCGACCACACCATTTCAATTGCCTTAAACTGGAAATGGTACGGTGGCAGTAGCAAATTTCTTTGTCCTAACGGTTTAATGTATTCATCAAGAAAGTTTTGTTTTCACTAGTGCACTTAATGCGTGCAAATATCCCATATTTGATCATTCATGGCCTTTTCTGGAAAGTCAATATTATTTATCTTTAACCATTCGATTATTCTTTGCTTTGTACAATATTTTCTGGGTACTTATTCTAACAAACCAGGGCCCCAATTCTTGACGGTAATAGAATAGAAAAACTAAGAGAAAGTAGGCCTGGTTCTACTAAAACGACAAAATTCTTATTCTTGAAATCTTTTCTACCCAAAAGCAGTAGAAAGCTGTTCCCAAATAGTTCTCTTGCCAGCTAGCAAGAGAAACGCCAGGGAATATGCGTTCTAACCTAACATTTTCAACAGAGAAGGGACTTTAACCAATGACAACAACATAGTTTTAGCGGATTGTAGTGATAATTTTTGTAGTTTTTTACTATTTTTTGTGAAGAAAATTAAAGAAAAAATGTACTGGAACGATATTTTATTGTGGGACCAAGTAAATAAAGATATTAAAGATACCGGAAAACCCGCTATATGTGGAGTATTTGAATTGAAAAGAGAATTAAAAAAAAAAACGACGACTCTTATAATTAATAATTGTTTTATTACTGCTTGTATTTCTTTTAATTTTCTTTCTTCTTCCCTAGACGCCAAGAATTCGGTTTTAAATCGGTAGTAGAAGCAAAATGGGGAACCTTCTATTCTATTGCCGTCAAAAATCGGGGCCCAGAATGGTAACTTGCATTATCCATGATGATTATTGATTTTGGTGGAAGATTGGGGACCAGCTGAGTTATAAACCAGTTTTAAAAATTTGGTTCATGTTGTCATGGTAATCCTCCGTCTTCAATCCACTTTTAAATATTAAATTTGCGCCCTTGATAAAGCCATCTTTGGTTCCGGCGTGGACCACAATATAACGATGACCTTAAAAAAAAAAAGATAACTTGGTTTCTCCTATCATTTTTGCACCTAGTCTACCAGAAAATTAGTTTAATTTAATAGGAAGAGTTCTATGTTCATATTACATAGAGCTCCCACACTGTGTAATTAGACCTACCCTAAAAAAATGGTAAGTACTTGAATAAGCTGATGATAAAATAATAAAACAGACCAAATTATAAAGATTCACAAGGAACTAGTGTTAATTTATTTAAAAAAAAAGTATATTTTTACCTTCATTGTTTTTTCTTGAATCCGTGTGCTTGGTGTCATCTTGCCAGCTATTACGAAATGACCCCTTGCTAAAAATCCAAGTCTCTTCAATAAAAACTGGAGGAAAATCTTCCGGACCTAAAGTTTTATTGTTAATATATTCTCTTAAAAAAATATTCTTTTCTAGCATACATAGAATAAATTGTGTCCTGAATTATATTTTTCAAATGTGCAGCGTAATCCTGGTGTGATTTTATCCCATTTTTCTTTATATTTGTGATCGTTGTTGGGCTCAATTTCGTTGCATCTGCTGTTCGCTCTATCACATTCTCAGTTTGAAGTGCGATTCCGTTTCGGACTTGTTCCTTTTCCAGTTGAAATAAAGCCAAGATATTTAAAATTATCAGCTCCAACTGCTCATTATACCTATTGTAGCCTTTTCTTGGCATAATTTAAAACTTTTTAAAATAATTTCAGATAACAAACTGACACAGCAATGTTTTTGAGTGACAGTGACGATACCAAAAATATAAAAAATAAATCATCGACACCAGTTTTTTCAAAAGTTTGTTGTCACCGTTTTTTGAAATATACTAAACAAAGATAAACAAAAATGAGGTCATTACAAATGAGTATTTGGAGAACTCTAAAAATTTATTTATTTTCAGTAGCCCTCAAATTAAACTACCCACCAGTAAGGGCAGTTTGGGAGATTTGAATCCCGGCACAGCTGTCACGTCAGAGTTGTGGGGTGCTCCAAAATCTCGAGGGCCTCCACCCGGTCTCTCTGGAAAGGGTGGCGGCGGAGGAGGTGGCTCCCTTGCCAACGGTTGGTCTGGTCCATTGACCGGTGGTTCGTCTTCTTGGGGCGGCGCTGCTGGTGGTGTCGGCCAAAGAAATTCCGGAAACTGGGGCGTCGGAGTTGGAACATCGCAATGGTTGTGGCTGAGAAATTTAACTGCTCAGGTAAAAAAAAATAGTATTTTCAACCTACCTATTTAATATAAGTATAAATATACAAATTGGTTCATAGTACTACAAATTACAAAACTATGTAAAGTACATGTAATCTGTTAAATAAAGTCAGTTTCTAAAAATCATTTTTACTTTAGATTGATGGATCAACTCTAAGAACACTTTGCATGCAACATGGCCCATTATTAAGCTTCCACCTACATCTACATCAAGGTTTTGCCTTAGCCAAATATTCAACTCGTGAAGAAGCTACAAAGGTAAGTAGTTATCATGTCATTTTTTTATAATAATATTTAATGGAAGGCTTTGACAGTTTTTTACAGTAGTGATAAATGGAAGTTTTTAAGAGAGTTCTTGGTCTTGATAAACATATTTATTAGTCCTAGACTTAAGTTAAAACTTTTTGGCTAATCAAAATTTTTAACAAATGTAAAGAATATGCTAAGTAAACATAAATGAGACCTATATTGAAAATGGGCAAGACAAGTCATTTGTTTGTTCATTGTCTAAAGCAGGTATGGGCAACCTTTGACATATTGCGGGCCAAAATTGAGTGTGTAAATATGTTCGCGGGCCGCAACAAAATTGGTACATTTTTAAGTAGTATTATGTATTCATAATTTTTTGCGATAGATATCAGACATCAAATAATACTACAATGTTATTATAATATCAATTTATTTAAATAACAAAGTGAAATGACAAAAGTAGGTACAAAATTATAATGTTTTGTTAAAAAGTACGAAAGTTAAATAGCAACAGGCATCGAAATCAATGAGACACTGGAGTTTGAGTTTGGGAAACCAATTCATCGATGTTTGGATTAATTCCACTGATACAAACACGTAAGGAATTTTCTAAATTATCGTCAGTCAGCCTTGTACGATGTTTTGATTTATTAACTTTCATCATTGAAAAGAACTGTTCGCATTTATAAGTATACTGTCAAACGCACAAATCAATCTTCTTGCGAATTTTCTAAGCTGCGGAAAATGGTCTTCTTCAAGGTATTTTTGTAGAAATCGCACAACTCCACGTCTTCAAATTTAGATTTTAGGAAAGAGTTTTCTTGAATCTCGATCAACTCCATTTGCAAGTTTATTGGAGCATTTTGTACATTACTTTTTGTTGGAGTAGCGAATAAATTGAAACATTCTTCCATATTTTTGAAATCGCTAAATCTGTTTGAAAATTGCTCTAAAAGTACCTTGAGTTCTTCAGCATATTGAGCATAAGCAATATTATCATGCCCAGAGAGCGTGGTGAAATGATAACTGTTACCAGACAGCATCTGTGTCTCCCACAAGCGGACTTTATTTTGAAACGCTTTCAAATGACTGTACAAATTATTAACTAGCTGGCCTTGTTTTTGAAGTTTTAAATTTAAATCATTCAAATGGCAGGTAAGGTCGACCAGAAATGCTAAGTCACATCCATTTTGGGTCACTTAATTCAGATACTGGTTTATCTTTAATTTCCATAAACTCTTTAATCTCTTTTATAAGCTCGTAAAACCGTTTCAGCATTTTTCCTTTGCTTAGCGATCTGACTTCACAATAATATGTTACATCGTTATATTCGGCTGATATTTCATCCAAAAAACGCCTTGAACTGACGATGGTTAAGCCCTCGGGATCGAATAAAATTGATGGTTTTTACTACCACATTCATAACATTCTGGAGTCGAATGGACTTGGAACACAAGTTCTGTTGGTGTATAATGCAATAAAGGACAATCAAATCATCTTTTTGCACATTTAATTCAGTTGCTTTTACATTCAAAATTCCGATGAAACCTTTACGTAAGCCGACCATAGAAGGTGCACCATCTGTGCATACTCCAACTAATTTTGACCATGGCAAGACAAAACTCTTAAATACCTTTTGAACTTCATTACAAATGTCCTCTCCTGTAGTGGTACCTTTTAGCGACTGTAAAGCCAGCAATTCCTCAGTAACATTGAACTCTTTATCAACACCTCAAATAAATATAGCCAGTTGAGCTGTGTCCGACAAATCGGTGCTCTCGTCTAATGCTATGGAAAAGGATTCAAAACCAGCCATACGGTCAGTCAATGTTGTTTTTATATTATTAGCCATCATTTCTATACGTCGAACAACAGTTCGTCTCGACAAACTAATTTGTTCAAATTCATTTTTCTTTTCAGGACACAAAACACTGCAAACTTCTAACATGCACTCGTTGATAAATTCTCCTTCGGCAAATGCTTTTAATGACTTTGCCAATTTTGAACTAACTATAAAACTCGCTTTCACAACATTATTAAATAGTGTTCTTTGTTTATGAAAAATTTGTTGCTGCTTTTCAAAATTTGCAGTAAGCTTCTGGATCTTGTCTTTTCTTATTTGTCCTGTCAGTGAGTGCAGCGTAGGATGCTTAGTTGAGTAATGCCTCTTTATATTAAATTCTTTCATCACTGAAATTGATTCATTACACAGCAAACAAATAGGCTTACCATTGTGCAAGATAAAAAGAATTCTTCAGTCCATTTTTCTTGAAACTGGCGACCCTCTGCGACTACTTTTCGTTTTTTTCCACCAGACATCATTTTAATATACAAAATATAATTAGTAAGCACTTAAGGTGCACACAAAGTTACAAAGCAAATTAACGGCACTAACAGTTCGCTAGAATTTCGCTTGTCGAATGTCTTACCTCGGTAGCTCAAATTGACCTGAACTAAAATCGTCTAGTGCAGTAACAGCAGTTAACAAAAAATATTTTTTGTTGCGCCGCCAGTGAGGCGGCAAATACCAAAAGCTTTAATGTTGGCCGCGTCACTCTTTGACGATCGCCGCCACTCGACTTGCTCGCTTACTTGACTCCGTAAGTTTGAGTAAGTAGTGTATTTTAATTTGTTATTATTTTTTTAACACGCTTTTAGTATTTTAACTTGTATGTATGTATTTAACTAGCAATTATTTATGTTTGACACTAAGTGTCGCAAAAGGGCGCGCTTGTGGCGGCTTCGGTTGTATCGGCAAGCGTCGATCTCCGGAGTTAAGCAGTGGAATGCGCGCCCATAATTTGGATGGGTGTCCGGCGACAGCGGTGTTTCGGGCAGCGGCACACGGTGTTCTGCTTGGGGATGCGGACCGAGCAACAACCATCCAAGTTATGGAATGAATGGTGTGTGAATGAGAAGGAGTAGGGGTCAAGGTACAATAAGCCTTCAGGCTGCAGTGCACCACCTAGGGGGCGGTCGTCGGACCTGGGTGGGATGACCCCGAAAGGGTGGAAAAAAAAAAGTGTCGCAAAAAGCATAATTTTTATAACATCAACTAAAAAATAAAAAATACTTATAGTTTTAAAAACTAAAAACACGTTTTTAAAGCACGTCGAACTAAAAAAAGAAATTAAATTTTTAAAATAATCTTAAACCAATAACGAACAACTAGTATTATTATAAAAAGCGTGGGCGCTTTGTGCCATATTTTTGTATATCGAGCACCCGACGCTTTTTTACAATAATACTAGTATTTTTCGTTCATTATTGTTTTAATAATATTTTTAAAATAATATTTTAACTTTTTACTTTGATGTGCTTTAAAAGCTTGTTTTTAGTTTTTTAAACTATAATTAAGGCTTTTCGAAATGGCTCATATGGCGGGCCGGCGGTTGCCCTTATATGGTCTAAAGTAAAAAATGTCCCTATTATTATTAATTTCTGATGAATTCTTATTCATCTTAACCTTTGAAAATGATAAGCAAATAATGATATTCACTGATCACTAGTTTATAAGTGTAAGTCGATTTATGTTTACAAGCGTTGTTTTCTCTGTAAGTTAAATAAAACTTAATTTTAGCTTTAAAACACTTGGGCTTCGTTTATGCAACTTCGTAATCGTATTTTCTTAATTTTAAGAGTGACGATCTGATTGGCTGTTGGATTTAAATCGTCCAATCAGTCCAAGTCATATTTGAAAATAGATACGCAAGGTCATCATCAAACCAAAAAATTACACTAAAGTTAACACTAACACACAACTTAATATGTCACTCTATGATGTTACTTATTTGTTAATTTATTATCATTTTTTAAATTTTATTCCAGGCTCAAACAGCCCTAAATAACTGTGTACTTGGTAACACTACGATTTTGGCCGAGAATCCTACCGATTGGGATGCCAATACGCTTTTGCAGAGCATTGCTAACCAACAGGGTGGATCGTCAGGAGGTTGGCGTAATTCCTCCTCCAAGCCAGGTAGGGGGTATGGCGAAGACTATTACATATGCGTTATACACATTATCCAAAGTAAAGCCAAAGAAATTTACGTTGAAAATAAATAATTTTCCATCAACGTCTCATTAAAGAATTGTTCTAAGAATTTATTATTTTATATTTTTATTATTTATTTTAAAAGAGAAAAAAAATTAAGTTCAGAATTGTAAGCTTGTACAGGATGTTTTCTTATTGCGGTAAATAAATTAAGGGTTTATGTCTAAATTAATTCTATAAAAAAATCCGCAAAGGTATTGTTTCCGATATACAGGGTGTTAATATTTTTTAAAATTAATATCTTAAATATTCCTTATCCAATTTTGATGAACTTTTACAGTATTAATAACAACAGTAGAGGGCTTATTTAGCCCTATCCTAATATAATGTATGCTACTGATTTTTAGTAAATAAAAATGCAACTTTTTTGTTTGTCAGTATTTTTACGTATACATATGGGTACAATTTTAGTTCAAATTCTTTTGAAATTTATTTTTCACCTTCTTCAAGTCTTATATCTAGGCAATGGTACCCACGGTATCATTTTTTCATATTTATTCAAGAAAAATACAAGCAAAAATTCTGTTGTTTGTCTCAGCAGATTTTAATTTGTTGATGTAAATTAATTTACTATATGTACATTTTTAAAGAGTGGTGTGGAATTTTGAGAAATATGTTATTAGGATAGCAGTGGTAATAATAAATGACAAACCTTTTTATCTATAGGACAAGGAAATATTGTGTAAATTTTAATGTAATAATTTGATTTAGGTGGTGATACTTGGAGTACTGGCTGGCCCAACAATCCATCTAGCCTTTGGGCCAATACACCTTTAGATTCCAGTGATCCAGCTCGTGCCACTCCTTCGAGCCTTAACTCTTTTTACCCAATGATTTGTTGGGCGGAGAGTCAATGTAAATTAAAGGCAAGTGAAAAAAAACTTACTGAGAACAAACGATATTTTTCAATAATCAGTTAAATAGTAGTTAAAATTTTATCCATGTTTTACTGTTTTTTTTTTTAATTGGTATAACATAACTATAAGTTTAAATTTCAAATGATATTTATTATTGTATAAATTATTTAAATGAAATCGACTTTTTACTGTTATTGTAATTGTATTTCTACCTTAATTTTTATGCGGTGATTTATGTAGTTGTTGTTTTAGAATGTTTTTGTTTTTTTTTATAATGTAAAAATTAAGGGGAAGTGGATATACCAAATGTACATTATTTGCCTGTAAAGTGCGAAAAATTGGAAAATAATTTTACTTTGCATTCTTATTTATTTCGAGTTGCCATTTTTTTTTTTAATTATTATTTTTAAACGAGTGGGTATTTGGACCAGCTAAGGCATGGTATAAATATTAAAGTATTAGCTTTAAAATGGATTAGTAAACCATTGTGTCAACAAGATTAGTGACTTAAATTTCTGACTGCGATGCGTTTTACATTTTTATTGGTACCGAGCTCAACGTTAAACGCACCTATGTGACGCATATGAAAATATGAAATGTAACCTAAACTAGTCCCAGTTAAGAAGGTTTAATATTAATATATTATATAATAAAATATATATATTTAACTACGTGACCAAACTCATAATAATTACATTTTATATATTTCGAGCTCTTAGAATAGACTTTCTCATATTAAGATATTTTCCTATATATTAACACTTTAATATTAACGTTTATTAATTATTGTTTAATCGTAAATTAAAGGTACCTAAGTTATTTATATATTATGTTAAGTATCCCGGTGTGGCAAATTTTTTCGTGACATGTATCCTATTTTCATGTAAATTACGGTAAACGATAAAAAAATATTGTGTAGGGGTAGATGTGACGAGAGTGCTAATTTTTGTTAAGTAAGGGTGAATGTAAGGTGGGCAAAGAGAGAAAAACGAACCGAATTAATTGTTGTTTATTCTGGTCAATATTCTACATATTAATTTTGACATTTTTTTTACAATAGGCCTAGTCACCCAACATGTTTGGCCTTAACTTTATTTATTCAATTTATCAAAAATAGTTGCCTAACAGCTGTTAAGTTAAATTTTTGTATTTTAAAAAAGGCCAGTAATATTGTCCAGATGGTTGTTGTTTTGTTAGAGGTCACCCTTGTAGATGGTTTTCGTTAACTCTCCCATCCCCGCAGAACCTGTGATCTCCTATTCCTGATATATCAGTAAATTACACTTACAAATTATACATGTTTACGTAAGCTGTTAACTAATTTTTGGGTTGGATTAGTCCCAAAATAAAAAAACACCACACAATCAGTTTTTAGACTGCACGCTAAATGAAAGTATTCTTAAATAAATTTAGTAATAAAACTCTTTAAAAAAAAAAAATAAAACCAATATATCGTTCTAATTAATAAAAGTTTATTATATACCCTTAAAACATATAATAAATGTGTTTCTGTGTTTAATGGATGTGTTAGCCGTAGACTTTGAATATCGTTACATTTTAGTCTGTATACTGTGATTGCTTTAATCACAATAAGAAATAACAAATGTGTTATTGTGGTGTTCATACAATATCGAAATTCAACTTTATTGCTAACAGTGTGAAAGATGTGAGAAAATAATCGGTTACTTTGGACATTACATAAATCCATTTGCAAATGGAAGTTAGTAATAGACTTTTAAAATTTAGTGAACAGTTAATAATGCTCAATTGTAAAACAGTTGCTGTCTTAATGCTGCTTTCGCTGTGATGTTTTTGTAACTTTTCTTTAAAGTTTAATAAATTCCTTTTATTGTTTAATTGACAAGTAAAAAACAATAATTAGGCAGCTGATCTATAACCTTTGACCTGTTACTTCCTATGAAGTATTTTTCTAGTCCTCTAGTCTTTTTCATTTGCGAAAGTTACCAAGCAAAATTAGTGGAAAAAAGACTGAAGCATATAAATTTTCAATTTTATGGTAATGCATTTATCTTGGGGGTGTAATGTCCAAATTAATCTAAGGGAATACTTTACCAAGCAAGAAGAAAAATTTTGCATCCTAGTAAAGTCAAATTTAATTTAGGACTTATAGCAATGGACAAAGTATTTGGGAATAATGATTTTTGATGCAAAACTACAACTTCTTACTTGGTACATATAATATGAACATTTAAATGAACTAACAGTTTTAAAAAGTACATAACTGTGCTGTGACTCTTAAGTGGCTTTTTAATTTTTAAAAATAACTTTAAAAAATTCTTTTAAGAAGCTATTGTTTCTTTATTAGCTTTTAAAAACCAAGCGCCTGTTTAGTGGATTAAAAGTCGTAAAGTCATATCGTGCAAAAATAATGGAACAATAATTATAATGAATTTATCAAAATATGTATTTTTAAGAAATTAGAGTTGGATTCAAAACGTAGGTTTTATTTTTTAAATATCTTAATCCTAGAACCGGGCGCTTGTTAAATAAATGGTGCAAATATTGGCTGTTTTTTCTAGCAGGCTGTCACTGCTTTAAATATTAAAAAGACGCTTTACTTAAGCCTGCTAGAAAAAATAGGCCTTTCTCATAAGTTCCAATAGAGAATATTTAGTATCTTATTGCCAATTTACATTTTAGTATATGTATTAGACTTTAGGTATTACGATATTACTTAGTATTTAAGAAATTTGGTAGTAGGGATATATTGTGTGTTCTTATATAATCGGACAACCACAAAACTCTGAATCATACACTATATGCGCTGATCTAATCACATCAGATATATAACCTAAAAAAGGACGTTTTATATGCAACTCTGCATTATAACAGAAAGCCTAGGTGGTATCTAACTGTGACTAAAACCAATTTTAAACATGACCAAAACTGGATCAACAGTTTTCTCAAATTTGAATTTAAAACTATATTACTTGGAACAGAAATGAGTAAACATTAAATTTTAATTAAACCAGTCTCAATTTTTTTAGTATTCAATTATTTGTACTTTAGTAATTGTTTTTTGTATTCGTGTGCACTTAAAGTTTTATTAAATTTTACTTATTCGTGTTTTTATATTAAAAACACACCAAATTTGACATTAATGACTATGATAGTTGGGCCCTAAGCAAACATTGAGGCCTTCAGTGGTTGTTATCCGGATAGTTACCCATGTTATGTTTTTTGGTTAGCTTCAGTAAGCTGCTGCTGGTTTTGACAGATTGTATATAATTTAGTAATAATAAACTTGTTTGTTATAACTGGACATCAAACTGCCTTTTGTGTAACACTTCCAGTCTGAAAAAATATGCTTTTTTAGTTATTTGTTATTACATGATGACCTTGAAAACTGATACTAAGAAATTGTTTCCGCTTACAAATTTTTAGTTTAGGAAATTCCATAGACTTATGATACACCATTAATTTATTTAGATAAAGATTGGCAGTTGTCTTATTCTTCCTTTTTCTCTGGGCAATTAAATATAGTTTCTGGTTAAAAGCTGCAGTTAGCTAGAACGTTGTTCTTTTAAGCCTAAAATTATAATTTAACGACTGCCAATGTGTTATTGTGATTTACTTACTAATTTAATGTATATATATCGAGTGTGCATTATAAATTGAAAATATAAATTTACTTCATAATGGCAGAACTGTTGTTGCTGTTAAAATTTAAATTTATATTTCATTAGTTTCCTATGTCTGATATTTGTGTACCTTTAAATATTTAGATTGTAATGTTATTTATTAAAAAAAAAAAATATTTATAAAAAAACAAAAAATAGAAAAAAAACATAAGTAAGCTCAGCTTAAAAATAATATCATTAATTATGTAGTGTAGGCCCTGCACGATTAAACTACATGTGGCTGAAAAACACTTAATATAGGACATATTTAAAGAATCCCATCATAGCAATTTTGAAAAGCAAACCTAAGTTACCTGACTATTTGCAATATGCAAACAGCAACGAAAATACTACTTATGTACAACCAGCAAATACATGATACGTAACTTACAAAAATTTAACCAAAATACTTAAATCTGGAAGAACTTAGCTAATTACATGTAAAAGAAACCATTAGTATTTGATTTAGGTTTACAGTATTTGTGATCAAAGTGCCACTTGTGTTTTCAAGTATATATATTTAATCATTGCCACTAAATACTATATATAACATATATATTATATTAATTAAAGATTATATTATATAATACACCATATAATAGTGGGAATTCGTAGTATGGTAACTTGATGCCCTAGTATAGTAGATAATTCTTGGTGTTCGGTAGTTTTAAGACTTATTTCTTGACCTGACCTAAGTATTTTTCAATTCAAGCAACCAAAACAGAATGTGAATTCTGTTAAAGACTTAATCATGATATATTATTTTATATTTTTATTCGTTTGTGAGATTTAAGATTTGTAGACTAAGAACCAGCAGTTATTTCTACTAATGTTTTCTTTAAAATGAAAATTAAAAAAAATATCAGTGATGTGGCAGGCCAACAACTACCGCCCCACCCAAAAAGTTTTTTGTGTATGAGTCTTTTTTTTTCTTACCAGCTCTTCAGACTTTGTAAGAATGCATTAAAAATAATACATTGACTCTCAATAGATCGTCAACAAATCGTTGTGTGTTTGTTTGTGAAAAATTACCAATTACCAAGGAAAATTATGTTCTTAACATATTTTTCAACTTATATTAATACAACATTTTGCAGCTTTAAGGCTTAACGTTAAATGGTTTTTAAAGGATAAATCTTGCTGGGCGATTAGTATCATTGTTTTTTTATTAACGTGCACTTCTGTGTTATGAAGGTTTTTATTTGAAACTAAACTATGATTAGTAGCCTGGTTTGTTTGTAATAAAATTTCTCTAAAAGAAAACCGAATACCTGAAGATATTTCATAAATTATTTTTCTTTTGGAAGTAATATTAAAATTTAAATTGCAGACGCCAATTAAATTATTTGGGATAAATAATATAGCATACCCCAATAGTTTTTTATCATTTGTATGTTATTTAATTTTTGTGAAAAGAGTATAAAGTATAGATTTAAATATTTTTAAAAATTGATTCGGCTGTGAAACCTGTATTCATGAAATTTAAAAGTTTTTCTTTTTTAACTGGAGCACAGTTTCTTTACAATTCTTATAGATGCCTTCGTGGTTGGTCTACCAGGTCCTTGATTTTTTGTTTAACTGTTATTCAATCGCCACATAGGTAAGAAAGAATTTTTGGTGAGATTGACGATTGACTGCTGGTTATCAGATTGTTAAACGCTTTTATAAGGCCACTATTTAACAGTGACGTTTTCCTTAAAAGTAACAATTGTTTGTTATGATTCAAGACTACAATATGCCAAAGTTGTGCGACCGTTAAAAAGTTTTATACTTTTATTTTGAATTCATATCATTGAAACTCTCTGCGATAAAACCTAAACATCATTTAATCTTTTATTCATACCACACTTATTTATTCCAGCCGTTTATAATAATACCTATATTAACTTTAATTTTCAAATATATTTTTAATGTTAGTGCTTAAGATATTTAATAACCAATTTCTTTTAACGTCCATATCAATGTTATGCATTATATCACCAAAGTTAAACTTTCTCGGTCATATCTTGACTTATTATTTACGTGGCAAAAGATTAGGTGGTGTTTTTTCCAATTCTGTTAAAACTAAGGTTTCAGATCTGTCTTATTGCAACTTTGACAAGGTCACATTAAAGTCTGCCAAATTTGTAACCCTGACTTCTAGGTATAGTATAGAATTATTTTTATGAATCGGCAATAATACATTTACTTTTTAAAGTATATATGACTTTTTAAAAATACAGTTTTTAAAGCAGATTTTTCTAAGATCACGTTGGTAATCAGTTAGAGTAATAAAAAAAAATAAGAAAAAGAAATGCCAATGTCCTGAAAATAAATGCAAGAAAGCTTGTTGCTTTTTTAGAATAAAAATTGCGCAATGTTCATCGTGTAACACTTGATAATACCAATTGATGTGCCTCTTGACTTTGTTATAAAGCATGTATAAATCGTAAAATTAACTAATCGTGACCAGCTTGGTCTCAGTTTTTCCTGAACAAATAAAAATGAATAGCTTACAATGACTAATAAGCTTTAAGAGAAATGCATAATGAAATAATGTGTTTTGTATTAAATTTAAATTTATTTTGTTTCAAGGCGTTGATTAAATTTCTGCTAACAAACCTAATAAATTTAAATTCATTTACTTATATCATCCACCAGTAAAACTTTCTGTCTACTGAGAGAAACTTGCAAAAAAAAAAGGAAAAAGGGTTAATGGGTAATTTAAGCTAGTATGTATACTTAAATAAAAATGTTACTTATATAGTGGCAGCATTTAGTCAGTAAAAATTAGTATTAAAGTGCAAGAAGTTGCATATTTTAGAACTGTGCAATACCTCTGTCCTGTTTGAGTATTATTTATTTAATCACTATACGCTTTGTTTCTAGTTGGTACAATATAAAATCAGACTTACTCTTCTCACTTTTTAAGTTTTATCAAAATTATTTGCACAGATTTTCTTGCCATCACTAAAAAATAATGTTAAATTCTTTTAATATTAACACTCGTCACTAGATACCAAAGACCCTAAGTGTCATATTAAATGCTGAGTTTAAATTTTTTCGAATTTCGCCAAATTCTTCCAACAAAGGTTGTGATAGTCGTAGTTTAGTGCTTTTTATTCCATGTGCTGATTAATTTTAATTTTACATACCAGTACGTTATTTATATTTTCTGAAGAAGTAACAAAATTTGATGTTTGTTATTTTTTCAATCAGTGCGGTTAACAGCACAAACTCAAGTGCCTATAAATATGTGCAATTGAAAAATTTGGGCCTGACTTTTAGACAGGGTTTTAAACATATTTAGGCGAATTGATTGTATATTTAAATAAATCGGCTATGGTTAGCCCCACTGTTGTATAAATTTGCTGCAGAAAATAGTCAAATGTAGAACTAAGTAAAGGTGTGATTTTGGATGATTTATTTGAACAATCGATGAATATAAACAAGTATAACTAAGAGAAACTGGTATTTTTATGGTAATTGTAATGAATATTATTTTAAGACTAAATCATACTTGTTTATGTTCTAGAGGTCGAAATGTAATTTTGTTGATCTCGCATTATTGCGAAGATTTAAAGCTAGCAAGGTACTGCCAACTGTAAAAAGATATTGTATGTTCTAATATAATCAAAGAGTTTTATGTGTAGGTTAATTGTACCATAAAATTATGCCTGTTCTACTAACGCAGAGGTATTTTTCTGAACTGGTATGAATATAACGTAGGTAGTCGTGGGGTAGTAAAATGAATGTTAGGCCCTCAATCTCAGGTTTAGAGTTTATTATCATTCTTCTAGTATATAAGATTAATATAAGGTGAAATACTGAATTTAACATTCCCTAAGTAAAAAGTCGTTAATTAAATTATTGTTCAGTTAGTAAAATTTCTTGTAAATCTGTCTATTACTTGTCAATATTTAAAATTAATTTGTTCAATTAATACTCCAATTTTAGGTAAATAATCGGTTTAAAAAATGATTTGGCAAGTAATAAGTTAATAAAAAACGTCTTTTATGTTTTTTAGGAAATCAAAACAATAATGCCTTAAAATGACAAACAAAAGTGTGCTCTCTGTCTAGTTTATTTCTAGTATAAGATTCATAGATTAGATATCGGATATAAAGCCATCAAATGGCTAGAAAGACTGTAGAGGAATACCAGGTGATTTAAAAAAAACCTCTAGAAAAGTTAAACCACTACGACATATAGATAGTGTTAGCTTTGCCTAAAAGTTTTTTGACGTTCAGAAACTAGGTTTAATAAGACTTTTGCACAGGTGAAGTAAGAGAGAACACTAGGTCCATATAAAAAGGTGCTCCGTATAGCAGCTTATTTAAATATGCGTCAATGGAATCTCTATAATATATTTTTAATAGTGCGACCTAAAGAGATTTTCCCATCATCGTCATATCAATAGATACAGATAAAAAGACACATTGGTTAATTATAAAATCGTGCCAAAATTTTGCTTAGAAACCTTTTGCTCATAGCGATTATGGACGCGTCTATAGTCGCATACGCTTACTTGCTGTGTATAATAACTTATAATGCAATATGTGTATATATCGGCTGATGAATTCTTGTACAATTGTTATAATTTCATAGTATATTATGTAAAAACTACTTAATTATTAGTTTAGTAAATGTGTTACTACATATTTAAGTATTTAAAAATTTAAAAATGCAAGTTTCTCTATACGGTAGACAGAAGTATTAACTCTAAAAATAAAAACAAGTGTTATTTCATAATTGTATTGTTTCTAATATTTTGTAACCCTTTACTAGGTTTTTAAACTGCGGAGGGTCATTTTAAAGTACTCACAAGCTTTGATTTCATATATTTGATCAAAAGCATTTTTGGTTAATTTGTTTTAAATTAATCGATTTGTGTAAAAACAACTATGTGATTGGTTTTAAAAAGACCCCAGTGATTGTGTCTTAGTCCTATTAATAAAATTTTGTTAAAACTTTGGTTCGCCCTGTGTAGGATTAAGGTTACTTAATATTTCCTAAACCAAATATCTTTGTTTACATTTTATGCAATCATGTATTTTTTCGTTTGTGATATGAATACAATTTTTGTGATATATCGATAATTAGAGCATATTTTAAAATCGATTTAGACAATATATACTTTTGGAATAAACACAACTTAAAGGAAAAATGTAAAATAATTAAAATAAAAAGAAAATGGTGAGAATTAAATTTAATTGGTAATGTGTAAGAATGCATATTTCTGCATGTTAAAAATCGTTTTTAATGTCTGAAAATAATACTATTTGTGTAAAATAAAACCTTCTCATACCTAGTCATGATAAAACAAAACAAAAATATGAATAAATTACTTTGAATGTTGTCGTTAAGTAATTCATTTTAAATCAAAACACAAATTTAAAAATGTGCCTTTTATGATTTTTTTCTGGCTATAAATTTCTTACTACTTGGGGTAAATAAAAACAAGTTACTTTTTTCATCACTACAAAATAAATCCCCTAAAATAATTTCTCTTAATTCAGCCTGCAAGTTATAATCTTACTTCGCGCCTATTATAGTCACGAAAATTAAAAGTTTTTATCATCATTAATTTATTACATTTATTAGAAGTTTAGGTATTGGTTTTAACATTTTTTAAAAGTTGTATGAAAAAATTAATACCAAGTCACATAAAATGTCTATCAAACTTGGTATATTGGTTGAAATTTTGTTATTTTAAGTGATTTTTTTAATTTTCTACTAAAAGAAATCTCTCAGTCACTCGACGCACTAAGTGTTTTGAGCACTGCAGTAAATAGGCTTCTGAGCAGCATTTATTTTTTTGGTGCGTCGAGTGCTTGACAATTTTTTTTGTAGAAAATTACAAAAATCACTCAAAATAACAAAATTTCAACAAATACACCAAGTTTGATGGCCGTTTCATGTGACTTGCTGTTTATTTTTATACCAGTTCTAAAAAAATATAAAGACCAATATGTAAGCTTATTATAGATATAATAAATTCATTTTGATAAGAACTTTTAATTTTCGTGACTATGGTGGGCGAAAAATGGCTCCGTTAATTAAAATTTTTGTTGTTTAAATAAAAACGATCAATCGCACACAATTTTAATTGCAGTCTTTATTGTATACAGCATAATTTTCACATTTAGTGAGTTATAAAGGCTGCCAAATAAAAATATTGCTAAGTAAAATGTAAACAAAGAAATACATTTGTGATTGTATAGCATCACATGACTTGCTTGTTTTAATTTGATGTTGGGATGATATTTTATTCTTGCAACAAATGGCCTAAAACAAGTTCCCTCCTGTTAAATCTAGTCCATTTTGATGGTCAACTAAAAAATCCAGTCTCTATCATTCTTTTTAAGTTTATTTGTATATCTTGTTTTTGTTGATTCTGGAAATGTGTGTAAGTATAGTTTATCTGGCTTGTATACCCTTTAAGTATCTTCCAAATCGTTTCAAGTTCCTTATATTACTTAGCTATGGCTCGCCTATTATATTACGAATTAGTCTGTGTATTTTATTTTCGTATGGTTGTGTTAAAAACAATTAATTTTGTTTAAAATTTAAAATCGAATAAGGCAATATAAACTTTCCTGTATTGACAGATTCAAATATGTGATATTGCTGACAATTTAAAATTAATATTTATCTTCTACCATTATCTACATTATTTAAAAAACATCACTAAAATAATAAAATATTAGAGTGACATGGGCGGTAAAATTTACTGATCCTTTAGTAAAAATAGGCTGTCTTTTTAACATTTATAAAGACGTTATTAGGTCGCAAAAGTACAGTTTGTTTTGTAAAATGTGTGTAATTATTAAGGAAATAAACAGGCTAAACAAATATTGTAGAAGGGGTATTAATTATATATATTTTATAAACGGGTCTGTCGGTAAAAAGCTTAAAAAGTCCGATCTGAAAAAACTAAACGAATCTCTGACATAAATAAATGGCGCAAAATTTGCCAGAAGCTGTGTCACTAGGAGGGTAAACTCAGGGACCAGGCCAAAAGTCACGGTGATATCAAGTTAGACAAAATTAAGAAATCAAATCAGATGATAAATTAATTACACCCCTCAAATAATACACTACTTATGTATAAACTCAATTGAATGTTGTAGAAAAAATATTTTGAAATCTGTAAAAATATTTTAAAAGTTATTAAACTACCCTACTGCACTGTAACTTAATTCTAAATTTTGTAGTGGATATAATGCCTATAACATTTATGTGAGTCCAATCATGTCTCCCACAATAAGCGCATACAGTGCAGATGGGCACCTAGGTTTAAGTTAGGTTATGTAAGTGCTTTTGAACAACAACTTGTTGTTTATGCTCTGTACTTGTAACCCAAATGACCAGTATGCATTCAGTAATAAAGGTTGTCTTAATGTACTGTAGTTTTTATTTCTTATCCTTTCCTGTATTATTTATAAAATATTTGCTTTGGTAAAAAGAATGTTGGTAAAATTCCATTAAATATCTTTGCGTAAAATACCCAAAGTTGGCGGCTAGCAAAAATATGTTTAAAATCTAGTTCATTTTTTTAATGCGCATTAATTTGAAAAGAATATTTAAACACGATGCACAAAGGTTGTCCAACCGAAAGTGCAAGAAAAGTTTCTAAGTGGTTCAATGTAATGAGAAATACCACCAGATATGCCTATGTCAGTTGCCCATGACTCCTAATAGAGCAATGTAGCAGCAGAAGCACACACGGCGTCCTTTAAACAAATTATTATCCGACACAATAAAAAACACTGCATAGGGGGATACTACTAAATTTTCTTAGGGAAAAATTGTGCAGGAAATCGTACCTGATCACAAGATGTATTTTCTGTCGTCTACAGACTTTGTAGTGAGAGGTATACATTTATTTTGTTTTATTAAATACAGTATTGTTCTAATTAAATAATTACAATAAAAACGAAACCCGGCTAAAATTTTCTAAGAAGTTTTTTCGAATTTCTAACGGTTCTTGAATTATATGGGTTTTAAGTTGCCAAGACATAAATTCTAGAATACTGAAATAACATTGTTGCGACTAGTTGCATAGGTAATTTAATAATTAGCCCCTTAAGTTGTAATAATGATGGTTCGTAAATTGTCATCGACTGCTGTTGGTTATTTTATTTTTTCATAACTTGTGTTAAAATCATGCCCGTACATGGTGTCCCACCGGGAACTGCCGCGATTGATTGCTCAAAAAGTAAGCTTTGGAACATTTTGAAAATTTGGTAACAATATAAAGTCAGTGGGGGACATACAACTAAAATATTTTGACAGCTATACCACTTCCGGTTATACCGGAAGGTAATGTCAACTCCCTTATTTTAAATAGAATACCGTATATATTATTATTTTTTTAGATTCTGCTTAGAATTCCAAACAATTTATAAATAATGTTACTAAAGAAGGTTGGTCTTAGGTATAGAGCATTATACATAAATTATGTTTAGAATTTTATGCAGAATCTTAAAAATAATTAATATATAGGGTGTTCCATTTAAAATAAGGAAGTTGACATTACCTTCCGGTATAACCGGAAGTGTAGAGCTGTCAAAATATTTTAGTTGTATGTCCCCCACTGACTTTGTAATGTTCCCAAAATTTTTCAAAGCGTACTTTTCGAGAAATGGATCGCAGCAGTTCCCGGTGGAACACTCTGTATTTTATTCCCATGAGAAATACGCGGACATTATTTTCGTGTATGGATATTGCCAGGGTAGTACCACCGGCTCAGTTAGGAAATATCACCGACGATACCCAAACCGCCATGTTCTCTTAATATAATTTTTGATTAAAATTAGTCATACAATTCATATCCGAAGTATTTAGGATCAGTGGCGTAGCTACAGGGGGCAAAGGGGGCGGTCGCCCCTCCCGCCCCCTTGACTTGGCGCCCCTCTGCCAACGAAATAATATTTTCTAAAAAAATCTTCTATTTAATTCTTTATATACTTTTTATAGAAGCAAACAATGGGTATTAATATTATACCATCACAATTATAAAGTCCTGCAAAAGCCCCTAATAAAATAAGTTTTGTTTTTTAGTGCTTATTTTGTCGTCTCACGTTTGTCAACAGGCAAAAAATGCTGCAGGTTTTATAGATCACAAGTTTAAATTCTTTATTTATTTAAAGAATTAAAAGCTGTTTTGCAAAAACCACCAATGTCATTCCTAACAGAGTGCCAATGTCAAATTTTTTTCCTAATTTACAAAAAAGTAATGCCTCTAGAACCTTCAAATACTACGCAAAATACAACGATATTTATGAACATATTACAAAAAATATATAGAGTTAGCCTCGGAGTTAGCCATATACAGGGTGGGCCAAATTTAACTTTCACACTTTTTAAGTAACAATAACTTTTTATCTGTTGAGTCTACCTTTTTATTTTTACAGGGCTAATAGGTAGATATGTTTTCTTTAAGTTTGTCAATTTTGGTCGAGTAGATTCACTCAGGACCGGACTTACGGGACTTTTCCCAAAATGATGCATTTAACCTCGTTGAAAAAGAAATGGGATTTAGCTACAATTGAGCTAATACGTTTTTCTTATAGAGAAACTATGGGAAATGATTCATTAAACGCGAATCTGTCAATAATTAGAGGATTCAGGAATTATGATTAGTTTTGATAAATGATGCGCCTCAAAAAGCATGCATTTCTCTCGATTTTAACAGGGAACTTTCTTTTAGTGTGCTTTGAAAATCAAAAATGTGAGATTACCATGGTTTCTGAGTTGGATGCTGACACAACTTAACAGTAAATAATTAAAATTAAACGTAATAATTAAAATTAAAGGTATTATAGGTAAATTCGATTTATTTTGCAACGAAGTTAAATGCATCATTTTGGAAAAAGACCAGTAAGTCCGGTCCTAACTTACTTTATTCGACCAAAATTGACAAACCTAGAGAAAATATATCTACCTATTAGCCCTGTAAAAATAAAAAGATAGGCACAACAGATAAAAAGTTATCATTAGTTAAAGAGTGTGAAAGTTTAATTTGGCCCACACTGAAGATTTATTAGAGTTTTTTGAATATCCTGACCATATTGTTCCGGAACACCTCGTATAAAAACGCGTGTCTTCATTTTTATACCTTTATTAACAATCCAACGTAACTATGGTTACAACGACAAAATCTTCACTTGTCAATGTCTCGAAGTTTACAGCACAAAAGTCGAATCTATACTAACTGATCGGAGGTTTCCCGTCGCCCTTTTATAGTATGGTGGAAGAGTAAAGAATGATCTAGAATCTTCGAGAAATATCGTGAAAATTCCATAGTACAGGATGGCATAAAAGTTCTTAATGGATAATTCGGGCGTTTTCGGAAACCTTCGAAAGTGATGAAAGAACTTGGAAAAATTAAGGTAAATTATTTAAATAAATTAACAAACTAAATTAAATGATCCTAACTCTCTAAAATTCTAGAATCTAAACACATTTTTGAAAGTCTGTAACAATATTGAAAACTTAACATTGGCTGTTTTAAAAAAAAAAACTTAAATTACAATGGCATATTGATAGAGTAAATATCATAAAGAAATGTCAAAATAAAACGTTTTTAATGTGGATAGTTGTAGTTTTGAATTTAATATTGTTTAGTTTTGACAGAAAGTTTAATTTTTTTTTTGGTTTTTGTATTTTATTAATACAAAACGAATAATTCCTAAAAAATAAAAAAAAATTTCTGCGGTAACATAATGCCTCTTCCAAAAAAGTCAGGTTTTAAGAAAAAAGCGATAAGAAAAGCTTATACTCTGCGCAGGGGCGTCGCTAAAATTGGAAACTTTATAAACGGTTACTAAAAGCAAAAACTCCATATTCAAAAATAGGAACTCCAAAAGGACTTCGCCCCTCCCGCCCCTAAACCCTGGCTACGCCACTGTTTAGGATACCTCAGCGGCCACCCTGTATATAGGAAGTTCCATAGAAAAAAACTGAAGTTTGTAGTACCCTGTAGTTACAGAAGTAGGACTTTCAGGACGTATTGTTGGTTAAGGTAACACTCCATAAGTGACATATGGTTAAGGGTATAACAACGCTTTTATACAAAATTTCTAATGAAAAATAAAAAAACATTTTTTTGTATATTATTTCAATGGAAATTTACGGATGTCATAAATGTAACTAATAAATTGTTTCTACAAAAAACTTTTACTATAAATAGCTTTTAAATGTTCGAACAATGATTTTAACAAAATGTACTTAGTGACTTTTACTTGGAAACCAACGATTTGTTCATATAAAGCATTTTTATTATCTTTCCATGGAGAATCGCCCCATAAAGTTTTCAGTAGAGTTACTTGGCGCCCTGTATTAACAATTTTTGAAATATAGGTTTGCTTTACGAGTTCTCCTAAACAAAGTAGGAGATTAAGGGAAGAATTGCAAAACCATACATTTAATGCATACGTTGATTTTCGTAAAATGCAAATAAACTGATTGGTTATTCTATACCTTTAACGGTTTCGGGCAAAATATCAAGGTTCGGCGGCAGCTTCGGCCAAAAATGGCCGAAACTGACCTTGACCTTGGAAGTCGTCGTGTGCTCGCCTAACTTCGTTTTTTTTTTTGTGGCAACGCTATTTTAATTTTAAAAAATGGAAAAGAAAATAAATTTTTTAAAAAATAACTAAAATGGAATGGTTTTTTAAAGGAAAATATAAAAAAACCACAAAATTGTATAAGTAAATGTAGAGAATTGAATTTTATTTCAAAATTTGATTAAAGCAAAAGAGTAAAAAAATGTAATTGTCAGTTTTTTTAACATTACTTAAATAATAACCAAGACGTTGCAAAATTTAAAAGAAAATTTAATAATTTTAAATAATTTTTTAAAATTCAATGCATTAAATCATTATTTATTTTTATAACTGTTAATTCCCAATGAAAAAATTGACAAAAATACTTTTTACTTCAATTCTTTAACTTTAAATTTTGAAAAAAATCTATACATTTACTTATATAATTTTGTCTTATTTTTAAAAATAAAGATACTGTACTCTTGGTCATTTTTCATAGTTTTAGTTATAACTCGCCCTGAATATTAGTAATAAAAGAAAAACATTGTATTTATCAGTTTTGGACTATGCGACCAGTCTTCCCAAAAGAATTTTCAAATTCCAAAATTTTTGGTCCATTTGTCCTCTTGTAACACCTATCTTGGGACACACTGTATACACGTTCAGCCTCTTTAAACTGCTCATAGGCAATTAAATAAACAAAAACGGAACTAATGCGCCACCGTATCAGTATAATATGTTTACTTGCCGACATTCTTTGTCTAATCTCTGCCTGTTAGTATTTTTCACGCTATAGACCATCTCCTTTTCACGCACTGTCTATGAACCTTTAGAATTGGCTGAACGTATATAACTTAACTGTCTTGAATTTAAAAAAACTCTTTTGGGCACCCAGACATTACTAGCATGGGAATTTTCCCCCGAGCGTCTTGGCTAACAGCATGAATGTAAAACCTTTACTAGTAAAAATAAAATTGTCGAGTTGACGAGTGTCGAGGACGTAGTAATTACAAATTTCTGTTAGGAGCCTATAAGGGATACTTTCTTTGTTAGCTGCTTGTCATGACATCAATCAATGACCTCAGTCTGACACAGCTCACAGCGGTTGTTATTAGCGGCCTCGGGAAATTATTTAGCACAAAGTACTATTTACGATATTTACAATACAATCAATAAAAATATACAGATTAAAATCTGTAAAAATCTAATCTAAATCACGTAAAATAAAAAAAATAGTGAGATGTCTACACATTATCTAACAGGTTGAAAAAACAAAAGGGGGAAATGTAAAAACATTTGAGGTTAAAAGTAAAACAAAATTGACTAAATGCATACTAAATATAACAATAATATGTGTGGGAAACCAAGAGAAGGATTAATACAACTGCAATTGAAGATATTGCAAATTTTTGTTATAAAACGGAAATTACCATTTTTCAGTTAAATTATTATTTTTTTAACGTTATTTGTCGGTAAGCGCTTTGATTTTTTTCGATTCACATTACGTAAGACAAGTTAAGAAAAATATGCCTATAGTATTTTACAAAATATAGTGACAGTGGACCTTAATTCCGTCCCCCAACCTTCTAAAATATGTACCATTCGGTATGTTTTAAAAAATTTGGAACAATAGTAAATGAGCAAGGTTTGAATTTTTTTGACTTATCAACACAACTTTAAATGTCAATGTGACAGATTGGCGCCATATTAAGAAAAATAATTAAATGGAAAGGGATGTTTAGTAGATAATTGTTAATCTTGTACATTTTATGCACAAAAAGGGTGTACTTGATAAATATCGCTACGCAAAACCGTTTCTGAGATATTTTAGATTAAACCATAAACGTGATTAAACGTTTTATTTTACAAAAACCTCCTTCGCATTCCTTTACGCTTTATCTAGGCCACCCGGGTTTCTTTAAAGTGTTTGTAGAAATTGGTACCATAATTTCCCTACGCCAAAATACAAAGATTTAACCTTATTTCCCTAGTCAAAAAGTTCATTGTTTGTGAGATACAGGGTGTTTAAGTGAAAAAATAAATGGAGAATTTGACACCCTGTATCTTGCAAACCAGCAACCTTTCGACTAAGGTAAATTACAATAAATCATTGTATTTTTTCCCAAAGAATCTGTGGTAGCATTTTGTACGGACTTATTGGGCATTACCAGGTGGCCTAGATAAAGCGTGAATGAATGCAATGGCAAACTTATGTGGTCATTGCAGACTAAATGAACATGGGCCTGTCAAAAGAAAACCTATGCAGGTTTTGTCAGGAGGAAGAAGAAACCGCAGAACATGTATGGTGCTACTGTGAAGCCCTTTTTAAATTATCAACAACAACTTTAAATGTCAATGTGACAGCTTGGCGCCATATTAGGAAAAATAATTAAATGGAAAGGGATATCTTGTGGCACATTATGCTAAAGCTTTTCACGAGTATTTATAACCATAAATATAAAGTCAATACTTTTACCTACTGCAATGTTATTATTATTATAATTAGGGATGGGACATCGATTGTTCAACATCGAAAGGCTTTATCGAAAATCGAAAAACCACGATCGCGTAATATCGCTGTTTCCAACATCAAAAAACATCGTTAATTTTTCAAAAAATTTTTTCATGTCGAATTAAAGTTTTTGAGTATTGTAAATAGACCTCTGTAATTTTCTCATTAACCTAACCTAAATATCACACAGCAAAAATGATGTGTTAGTTTTTTTACAAATAATAAATATTTTTCCATAAAAAATAATTATAATATTTATATTATTAATGCCTAAAAATAGTTTAAGTTTCAAAAATCAGTCAAAATAAATGTATAAAAATATCAATAAATTCTGGGATGCCTACTTTAATTAAAGGTGAGATCGCAAATTTGTTGTATTTCCAGATGTATACAGTTTTTTGAGACACAATAAGCACCAAGCATAACCGCGTTCTTTTTCGCAATTATTAAAATACCGCCATAAATCTCTTTTGCTTTTTTGAAGAATCCATATTAAAAATATTTTATAGGTTATGTTATACTTTTGATTTTGACGTTTCTGTTTAAGGCGACGACCGATTCTTGGTTTTTACGATTCCCGTTTCGTAACCTTTTAATTTATGAAGTTTGTTTAGATTTTAAAACTAAAAAATCGATATTTTATCGATGTTTTAAATGTGTAATATCGATAAGCAAACCATCGAACGCCCAACATCGATAATTATCGCCCACCCCTAATTCTTATTATTATTATTAAAACGGCAGTACTTTAAAAATTACCTAGGTACCTGATTTGGATGGCCATATTTCCAAAACTAAAAAAATAGGTACCTATAATTATTGTATTTTTTAAGGCTATTTTAATTATCTTTTGAATGGTGATAATATACAATAAATGAAACACCCTGTATATAATATCAGCATTAAAAAGATCATTAAGAAATTACCACACATTTATTATTATGTATTAGTTTTGGAAATATTACCATCCAAACTAGGTATTGTGGTATGTAATTATTAGAGAGAGTAACACCATTTTATAGTAGTTTAAGGTATATTGACTTAATATTCAAGGGTTATAAAGTCATTGTCAGGAGCTTTATTGTCCAAGATCCCACTGCAAATTACTCCGTTCACGTTTTTTTTTAATAAAACATCATCTACATCATAGCAATGTATGTCTATAATTCTAAAATCTATGACTCTCTATGAAAAAATGGCCGGAAGTACTGTGCAGCCAGGTATAAACAGGTAATATTTTAGTGCATGTATTACGTTCATAACGTACAAGCATGTTTTTTTATATCAAAATAGATTTTTTTTAAATCTGAGGGTATACGGCTAAATTGAGAGTTGGCGCGCAACGCCACTTCTTAGACGAAAATTTTGCTTGTAAAAAAATATGATTTACGAACAGTATGGTTGAAGTGGAAGAAGTGTTGGTTTTGTATCCAGGGTATGAAAAAAACTTAAAAATCATTATTTTCATCAAGATTAAACTACCTTTATTTTAAAAATTTTAAAGCCAACCTTGTCTTTAAAAGTTAACAAATAGAAATAACTATCTTTAATAGAAATAATAGCTATATATACCGAAAATACAATAATTAAGCTTATAAGCAGATTAACTGCTATAGTTTCTTTTAAGCAATAAAGGTAAATAAAAACTTTTTATAGGTTCAAGTCTAAAAATAATACTCTGTAGCTAACAAATACATTGAACATCATAGGCTTATAATATATTTTATCTAATATAAGGGTAATTATAGATATGTATATCAAATATACAAGGTATTTATTTTAGGTGACACCATCCTGCCATCTTTGCAATTTAATAATTTATGTACTTAATTTGATAACAAAAACAATTCTGCCAAATTTCTTAGAGTCCTTTCAGTTTGTGACAAAGTGTTAAAAAAAGTTACAATTGTCAACTTTATTTTTTACTAATTACAGCAAAAGTGTTATCACCTGAAACAATTATACAAATAGTTATCTTATTAAATCTAAAGTCATTTTATTTTAAAGTAGTATAAACGTGGTATAATACTAATCCTTCATCCTATCTTTCCCATAAACCTTCGGATATTATTTTTCCTGAACTTTTTAATCTTCAAGTGTTACATTTCTAAACAGATAGGACATTGATTCTTTGTTATGAATCCTTCGAATAGCTTCAGCCAGTAAAATTGATATGTCCACTGTTTTAATTTTGTGACACTGCATCTTTTGAAGTTCGTGAGGAATTGTATTTGTAACAACGACCTAAAAAATTAACAATTGTGTTACAGGAAACTAATAAAAAAAAGTGTATTTTAGCAGGTCGGTATTAAGCTTTAAATATATAAGGTTTTCAGAAAGGTATGGTCATAATAATGGGGGTGATAGAGTAAGTCAAAATAATGTTAGTGCTTCATATAAAAAAAAGTTTTATTGCGCTTTATTAGGAAGTAATTGACCTATAAAGTGTTGAACTGTTGCCACATAACTAACCAGAACTAAATAAAATCATATTAATGCTTCTTTCCATAGGTAAACGGCTGTTCAGTAAGTCGGTATAGGTATCATACAGGGTGAGACGATTTTTTTCCATTTCATATGTGTATTTTTAACAGAGGTGACAAATTTGACATTTTGCTTTGACTGATTAATTCCTTTATCTTTTTCTACAAAAAAAGTATATTTTATTTGAAATGATATCTTGTATCGTTTCATATAAAACCGCATTTTAAATACAGACATACCATCATTTTGTATTTCAATTTATTTATTGGTAATAATTACACTACATAAGTGTTTTTACACGTCAATTTACATTAATTATACAAGAAACATTTAAAATATTCTAAAATTTTCCTAAACATTATACTCAATAAAATATAAAAATAAATAATAGTTTAAAAACTAAAAAACACGCTTTTATATGCAACCGAACTAAAAATTAGAAAATAATTTTCATTACAAAGAGTTTGTCACTTCAGAGTAAAAAGCGTGGGGTGCATTTTACAATTTTTTCATAACTTTTCCCTCATAGATATTTGCAAATAGAAAAATTATAACATTTAATATATTAGCACCCCACGCTTTTATTCTGAAGTGACAAACTCTTTGTAATGAAAAATTATTTTCTAATTTTAGTTCGGTTGCATATAAAAGCGTGTTTTTTAGTTTTTAAACTATTATTTATTTTTCATTTTTAGTTCGATATATCAATTAGTTTTTTAAAAATAAATGCTCCAGTTTATTTACTAAAAATACCTTCACCATTTTGTCAAGAGACAGAGGATCTGTAAAGGAATTTATTTATCCTGCCGGTCCTAATCAGGATAACGGGATACAGTTTTTAAATTATTGCATTGTCATCGGTCCTTGATAAGTGTGCAAAGTTTCAAAGAAATTGAATCGCTGGAAGTTGGTAAAAATTAGGCTCAAAGATTCCGTTACATAGATAGATAGATAGATAGATAGTTACAACCCAAGCTAATAAAAGCGTGTTAAAAATATAGTTACATCACAATAACACTGACAGTCAATCACAATTATTAAAAAGTATTTAAACTAAAACAATAATGTTTTACTAAAGTTTAGCCCTCATGAGAGTCCTGAAATAATTTATTCTTTTTTACCTCTTTAAGTCAAAATTCAAATTAACTAAAAAATAAAGCCGCTGCTCAGGTATTCATTCACGTAAAAAATCCATTTATCTGAGGAAATCATTAAAATATGATAAAAATATCAAAAAGTGTTTGTGGGCGCCCTAAATTTTATAATACATATAAAAGAAGTTTTTAATAATGATATCATATTTTAATTATTTTCTTAAATAAATGTAATTTTTTATTACATACATAATGCTGGTTTGTCTATATTTGAAATGCGATATGTATTATGAAAAATTATATCATATATCGATTCAAATAAAGTTTACATTTTTGTAAAAAAAGGAATCAAATGGTCAAAGCAAAATGTCAAGTTTGTCAATTTTGTTAAAAATACATACACGAAATGAAAAAAAACCGTAATTAATCATTCAAAAGTCTAGTAAAATGAGAAAGAAGAAAAGTATCATACAAATTTTGATTAAGCATAGAGCCAGGATCAATGTGATGAAAAGGAAAGATAAAGTATCTTTTATATACAAAGTGTCTACTTAAGTTCGCACAATATGAAAAACTTTTTTATTATTAATTTTACGAAAAAAGTTATTCCTCATAAAAAGTTCTGCATGGTCTAAAACCTAAAATGCAATCATTAAATATTAATTTTCTGCAGTGATATATGAGGTGTCAAAAAATATTAATTTTGCTCAAAAGAAAACTAACCTTATTTTTTAAAATATCGAAATTTTCCTATAAAGAAAAGATCTTCAGGACTAAAAATAACATTCAAATATGCAAAATTGTTGATTTTCAAGGAAAACATTTATTTTAAATTTTTTACGCGTTAAGGGTAAAAATGTAAGTTTACACATTAGTGCATACTTAGTTTGAAATCTAATATGTAAAGCCAGCTTAAGAACTGTAAAAACAGCAAAAACTTACAAAAACAATTGTTACTTCAAAAAAATATTAAAAAGTTTTTTCTTACAAATAAATAAATTTGCATGTTTGAAAGCAAATTTTATTCCTAAACATTTTATCTTTATAAATATTTTTGATATTGTTACAGACTTTCAAAAAATGTGTTTAGGTTACTCAAAATTTTAAGAAGTTAGGTTCATTTAATTTAGTTTGTTAATTTATTTAAATAATTTACCTTAATTTTCCAAGTTCTTTCATCACTTTCGAGGTTTCCGAAAACGCCCAATTATAAGTATGTAACTTTTATGCTATCATGTACTATGGAATTTTCTGATATTTCTCAGATATTCTAGATCATTCTTTACTCTTCCACCATATAAAGGGCGACGGGAAGCTTCCGATCAGTCAGTATAAATTCGACTTTTTGTGTTTAATAACCGAGACATTGACAAGAGAAGATTTTGTCATTGTTGTAACCATAGTTACGTTCCATTGTTAATAAGGTATAAAAACGAAGACACGTGTTTCTATACGAGGTGTTTTGGAACATTTGGTGTCAAGCGGAACAGAATTACCAGGAAGGCAAGTAGTCCAAGAAAGAAAATTTGAATGCCAGTTGAATAGAATAACAAACAGCCGTTATGGAGGAAGTGAATTGCTCTAATTAAACATGATGGAAAAACAAAGACTTAAAAAGAATCTAAAAGTAATGAATACAGGCAAAGAATCCCTTAAAGAAGACCTAAAGAAAGAAATGCAGACCAGTCAGAATCTCTAAAAAGAAGACCTAAAAGAAATGCAAACAAGCCAAGAAGACATGAAGAGCAGTCAAGAATCCTTGAAGAAGACCTCAAAGAAAGAAATAAAAAAGGCTAATCAAGAGGAAATGAAGAAGTCAGAAGAAATGAAGAAAAGTCAAGAAAAGAAATGAAGACCAACCAAAGAAATGAAGCGGGAGATTCAAATTGGTCAAGAAGAAACAAGACGACAAATGGAGAAAAATTCAAAAGACATAAAGAAAACCAAGAACAAATGAAGCATGAGCTCAAAGAAGAAGATGGTAAAGATTCGAGAACACTTAAAGGGAGAATTTCAACAAGGTCAAAGATGAAATGAGGCAAGAAATGTTACTCGAACTAAAACACCTCAAAGGAAGATGTTAAAGAGATATGCAAAAATACAACAGTCGGTTGAAGATAAAAGTTAATCAACTTCAAAGAAGCCACATTCAACAAGAAGTACAGCGACAGATAAAAAAATAGCTAATACCGGTGTCGTTGCAGAAAGTGGTAATTCAACTACTGTTATGAAACTACCAACTTTCGATGGAAAGGTACCGTGGGTTACATACCTTCGACAATTCGAGGAGCTGCTACCAACGACAGCGGTGGAGCCCACCAGAAAAGGCTCGAGCTTTGGTACTTGCTCTTCAGGGAAGCTATGGAGTGTTAGAAACATCCCCGATGAAAAGCAGTCTGACTATGAATCGATTGTCATGTTCCTGGAGATGAGGTACGGCGAAACCCATCTGCAAGAAGTTTATAAGGCACGCCAGTTACAAGGACGAAGACAGAAGTACAATAGAAAGTCTTCAAGAGTACAGAAGCGGACGTGTACGTCTAGTTAATTTAACGTATCCATTGTACCCGGAAGAAATTAAGCAAGAATTGGCGGTGAGCGAGTTTCATTGAAGGGCTGCACCCGATCCTGATATGAACCAAGCATTAAGAATAGCCAGACTAAAAAGAAAATTTCAGAAGCTCTTTGCCTACACTTCAGTTTGAAACAGCTAAACAGACATCCAGAACTCAGGCAAGACTTCGAAGAACAAACTATGTACCAGAAGTCAGCAATCCAAATGATAATTTGACAACAGTAATACAACAGCTGCAGAAATCCTACGTCAAAAACAAGTAGATGGAGACAAGCAAAGCATGACCTTCCGTCGAAGAAATACTATCCGCTGTTGGAAGTGTGGTGAAGGGGCACATTCAAAGAAATTGTATCAGATCGAATGCCCCCTGCAAAAACAATTCGGAAAACTCCCAGTACTACCAAGCCCCATCAACATAACCAATTAGAGTATCCCGGCTGCAGAACAATGAAACCAGCTTGGTAGTACCTGGAAATATTGTGCGGTCGGGACTGCGAAATGGTACTAGATACTGGTTCCGCATACCATCGTGAAGCCGAACATCGTAGCTCACTGTAAAATATTCCGCCCTGTAAGTTACCTTTTGGAAACTGCTAATGGAGAAGTTATACCAGTAAAGGCATACATGAAGCCAGGATAACCCCTAGGAACAACAACATTTACTCCATGTCGTGTTTGTTGTTGCTGACATCCTGGACAGAAGTTATCCTTGGCCTTGACATTATGGAAAATAAGAAGTTTGTACTTGATCTTCCACAACGGGTGCTGCTGCGAACAAATAATGAAGAGATCGTAATGAGATTACCACGAAGCAGTGAAGCATCCTGATTCAGAGAAGTTAATCTCTCACAGAAGATGTCATTCTACCTCAAACTCAGAAAGCATCATACGAGCAAGGTTCGAAGACTCAGAAGAAGGTGAAATCGTTTAGTCGAACCAGTACCCAGAAAATTGTCCCGTTATACGCTAAGGGAATTCTACCAGCAAGAACTTTGGCGCAAACCAAGAAATATGGTATTTGTGAGAATGATGAACCTGAAGATTTCCCTCAACAGGTCAGAATGGGTGACAAAATCGGTACCTGTCAACCTGCTGCTATGATAGTTACCTATCCCTGTACCACACCTGCAGGGGTCTCCACACGTAAACACCTGATGCTCTACAAGACCTGAGTGATTTCATCAAAATCCTTGTTAGACCCAGTCCAAAAGTATCTATGCTGGAAGAACTATTAAGAAGAAATCAAGATGTTTTCTCTTTATCGAAAAGATTTGGGTAAAACCAGTGTAGTTCAACATCGGATAAACACCGGAGACGCCTCGCCAATCAAACAACCACAAGGCGAATTCCTTTTAGCCAAGAGAGACGAAGTCGAAAAGTTGATAGAGAACATGCAAAAACAAGGCATTATAGAGCCATCTCAGAACCATGGTCATCTCAGTAGTCCTAGTCAAGAAGATGGTTCCGCAGATTTTGTGTTGACTTCAGAAGACTGAATGATGTACGAGAAGAAAGACAGTTTTCACTACCAGAATGGGCGTACCCTAGATACACTCACCGGATCAAAAATGGTTTTCGACATTGATCCTAAAAAGTGGCTATTGGCAAGTGGAACTTCATCCGGAAGACAAGGAAAAATCTGCTTTTTCAACTGGAAACGGACTGTAGCAGTTTAATGTTATGCCATTTGGTTTATGCAATGCCCCACTTACGTTTGAGTCGTTTGATGGAGTTGACATTACGGGGACTAACTTGGAAAACCTGCTAGTATATCTAGATGACATAATAATTCTTGGGAAAAAACATTTGACGATCACTTGAAAAATGTTGAAGAGATTTTGAAGCTTAGATCCGCCCAGCTGAAGCTTGGTCAAAGAAATGTCACCTTTTCAGAAGAAGTAAAGTACCTAGGGCATATAGTACCGAGAAGGTAAAAACTGATCAGAGAAGACTGAAGCTATCCAGAACTGGCCTGTACCAAAGAATAAGCATGAAATTAGAAGTTTTCTGGGATTGTGTACCTATTACAGACGGTTCATACATGGGTTTGCCGATATTGCAAGACCATTACATCGTCTTACGGAAAACAACAACAGCTACGAATGGACTGAAGATTGCCAAGCAGCTTTTGTACACCTAAAAGAAAGCCCTGTGCAATCCCCCAGTGTTGTCATATCCACAACCAAATCAAACATTTATTGTGGACACTGATGCAGGCAACACTGCTATTGGTGGAATTTTGTCACAGATGCAAGATGGCCAAGAAAAGTAATAGCCTATTTTAGCAAG
The DNA here is from genome assembly GCA_014170235.1 of Listronotus bonariensis. Classification (NCBI taxonomy): domain Eukaryota; kingdom Metazoa; phylum Arthropoda; class Insecta; order Coleoptera; family Curculionidae; genus Listronotus; species Listronotus bonariensis. The sequence goes on from JACEGR010006614.1 coordinate 51,680, forward strand.
TCCTTTCCAAACCTGAACGAAATTATTGTGTCACCAGAAAGAACTTTTGGCTATTGTTAAATCCCTAGAGCATTTTCATAAATACCTGTATGGCCAGAAATTCCACCTAAGAACGGACCATGCATCACTTAAATGATTGCTTGCTTCAGTTCAAGAACCCTGAGAAGGTCCGAAGATGTCTTTTGATGGCTACAACGCATTCAAGAATATGATTTCAAAATTGAACATCGGGGACCGAACCATAAGAATGCTGACGCTTTTTATTAAGACGACCTTGCCCGGATGATTGTAAACACTGCAGCAGACGAGAAGAACATGAAAATCCTGATGAATTTCACTGCCGAAGAACACGTCTCCAGTGCTCTCAGAATGGAGATCCTAAGATCTTGGCCAAAGAACAACTAGAAGATCCCGATCTTGGAGACATTATCAAACTTAAGACAGAGAATTTGGAAGAGATACCATATCAGAAAATAGCCTCCAAAGTCTCCAAGACATAAAGGGGTACTGGGCCATATGGGACTCTTTGATTATTAAGGATGGCCTATTACAAGGGTCTGGGAAAGTTCTGACAGCAAAACCCATAAACATCAGATAATCCTACCAAACAAAAGGATTCCTGAAGTATTGCAAACCTTACATAATGGTGTAGGAGGTGGCCATTTCGGAGTTATGAAGACTCTTGAAAAGGTTCAGAGAAAGGTTCTACTGGCTGGGAAGCCGTGCAGACGTAAAGACTGGTGCAGAGGGGTGTAAGGACTGCGCTTCCAGCAAGGGACCCAAAACACGAAGCCATGGCAAGATGAAGCAATACAATGTAGGGGCACCTTTTGAAGGAAAGAATTGCCATAGACATAGCAGGGCCATTTCCAGTTGGTAAATCAGGGAATCGCTATATCTTGGTAGCGATGGATTACTTCAGTAAATGGCCAGAGAAGTCTACGCAATCCCAAATCAGAAGCTATAACTGTTGCCAATGTATTATTTCAACGATGGATTTGTCGCTATGAGTTCTAGAGAAATACATTCAAATCAAGGCAAGAAACTTTGAGTCAATCTTTTCGGAACCTTTGTAATCTCCTGGAGTCCATGAAACAAGAACAACACCTCTTCATCCCCAGTCCGATGGTATGGTAGAACGGTTTAACAGAACACTTGATAACTACCTGAAAATTAAAGTAAATGACCAACAAAGTGACTGGGATAACTGTATACAGCCGTTTTTATTAGCATACCGCTCCCACGCAATTCACGAAACTGGCGAAACACCTGCTAAAGTCATTTTTCAGACGGAAATATGCCTTTCAGTTGACTTGCTTACAGGACGACCTTCCACCAATGAAGAACCAGCAGAAGACTATGTAAAGTCAACTAAGTAAACAGCTGAAGGATTACATGAAGGTGCGTACAGAACCCACAAAAGGAAGTGACCGTACTTATGAAATCCCGCTATGACTTGAAAGCTAACCGTCAGGGTTTGTCGTCGGTGAAAAGTTTGGTTGTACAATCCAAGAAGAACCAAGGGGCGTTCTGAAACTACAGAGAATCATGGGAGGGACCATATAAAGTGGTGACACGGCTTAATGATCTGGTGTACCGTATACAGAGAGTCCACAGGCAAAGATGAAAGTAGTACATCTAGAAAGGCTAAGCCGTTATCAAGACAGTGAAGATACTTGATCGAGACGATCAAAACTTGGAAGGGGCAATGTTACAGACTTTCAAAAATATTGTTTTAGGTTATAAAATTTTAGAGTTAGGTTCATTTAATTTAGTTTGTTAATTTATTTAAATAATTTACCTTAATTTTTCCAAGTTCTTTCATCACTTTCGAAGGTTTCCGAAAACGCCCGAATTATCCATTAATAACTTTTTATGCTATCATGTACTATGGAATTTTCACGATATTTCTCGAATATTCCTAGATCATTCTTTACTCTTCCACCATACTATAAAGGGCGACGGGGAAGCTTCCGATCAGTCAGTATAAATTCGACTTTGTGTTGTAAACACAGACCATTGACAAGAAGATTTTGTCGTTGTTGCTAACCATAGTTACGTTCCATTTATTTAACCAAAAGGTATAAAAAACGAAGACACGTGTTTTTATACGAGGTGTTTAAAGACAATATTATGAGAAAAGAAATAAAGGGTACTTTCCTCACTTGAGCAAAATTCATATTTTTTTACATACCTCATTATATCACTGCAAAAAACTAATATTTGATGATTGCATTTAGGTTTTAGACTATGCAGAACTTTTTATAATGAATAACTTTTACGTAAAATTAATAATAAAAAAGTTTTCTATATGGATACGAAAACTTAATAAGTAGACACTCTGTACATATGAAAAGATTCTTTGTCTTTCCTCAAATTTATTCTGGATCTATGCCTAATCAAAATTTGCATGATACTATTAATCCTATCTCATAAAACTAGACTTTTAAATGGTAAATTACGATTTTCGCCCGGCGGTCATCTTTGTGACGTCCAATCGTCGGAAGCTACCGAATTTTAAAAAGTGTCATACAAAACATTTACTACTACCTTTATGACAAATCTAAATTTGTGGGTTGCACTCACTCCCCAGACATAAGGCCAAAACATCAATTTTTGACTATCTGGCTCTAAGCCTAATAGAGTAACATTTATGGATTATAAAAAATCGGTTTATTTTAACAATATTATTAAAATTGATATTTAATTTTTATTAGATAAATATATAAAATTAAATGCCCGCCATAAATCCGAAAACACCAATCAGAGCGAATGACGTCACGAATATATAAAATTGCGTGAGAGAAAACGCATCCTTATTTGGTGACGTCACGTCCATATAAACAGCGACGCCATGATAAAAGTACGTTTTAGCGGGTATTATTTTTTTTTCTGTAAATAGCACTTACTTCTGAACATCCTAGAACAGTTTTTCAAAACCATCATCATGCCTCTTGAAAATGTTTTCTTATAGTAACACACAGTGTTTAAAAAATGAGGTGATACTATCAGGCAACACCTGGGTCATTACAACACATTTTTTTTAAATCCGTCGATTCTTAAATATTGCCCAGTAAAACTTTAAATGAACTATCATTTTGTGGGCGACCTGGCAATTAATGATACCTAATAAGTGATTTCGATTATTTTTTGCAGGAGAAACAAAAAACACTTAATCAGTTACTTGTTCTAAATTGTGTTATTTTTTAGATCACTGTTTAAAGGGTGCGAGTTATAACATCTATAGAAAAAGTTTTTTTTGTATTTTTACGCTAAAATTTAAAATCTGTAAAAATATAAAATTTATATGCGATTTATGTACAGGATGTTACAGTATCTAATAGAGAAAATTTAAGGGCAGATTTTACCACTTAGGTCGGCCGCATACATGCTTCTTTTAATCGGACGATCTCACAGATTATCCATAGATTGGCTGATTTTTGACATGTTTGACGTGACGTCCGATGCCAAATCGGATCTGATGTATGCGTCGCGGTCATAAAAACCTATGATTATTCGACATCCAGATTATCGTAACCGAGAATCATGTCCAATCGTCCGATTAAAAAATAGGATGTGTGCGGCCGGCCTAAAAATATGAAGAAAAGTTCATATTAAACATGAAAAAAAAACGTTTTTTTCTTTAAATATCCTAAATATCTTTTACCCAATTTTGTTGCACATCAGAGACGGAGCACTTCAGGCAAACCCCTCCATAAATTTCAACATGTATATAAAGCAAGTAAATCTTGTAGCACAGCCCTACATAACCTTGTAGTGAGGGTGAAAACGGCTATACACCACAAAGAAATAGCATTAGGAGCTTTTATAGATATCCAGGGGGCTTTTGACAACACCTCCTTCCACTCCATGCTAAGAGCTGCTCGCAGACAGGGAATAGACGACACCACATATAGGTGGATACACAACATGCTGCAAAGTCGGCAGAGCACAAAGAGAAGAAATGTAGGGAACTATGACAACCTAAAAATCTTTGGTGAACGGATAAAAACTATTAAGGAGGTGAAATATCTAGGTCTGATCCTGGACACTAAATTAACATGGAATCAACAGATAACAAAGAATCTGAACAAAGCCAAAAACTGCCTCATGAGATGCAGGAGCATGATTGGAAAAACCTGGGGACTTAAACCAAAGATGATGCTTCGGTTGTACATCACAGTCATTAGGCCAATAGTGATCTACGGCGCTATCGTATGGTGGACAAAAGCACAGCAAATAACGACAGTCACGAGACTTAATCGTCTGCAGTGACTGGCCTGTCTGTGTATTACCGGTGCCCTAGGAAGTACACCTTCTATGGCTATGAAAATGATTCTGGGCCTAACGCCACTGGACATCTTTATAAAGACGGAGGCCATAAACAGCGCCTATAGAATGATAAACACTGGGACGTGAAAACAACATCCTGGAAGACACAGTCACACTAGGGTAACGGGAATGATCGACCTACATCCCGTGAACGTGAGATCAGACCACACGACTGGGGGTCTACATCTTTGATAAACCATATAAGGTCAGCTGCAATCCTGACATATGGACAAATGGAACACCTCCATCGCTAGACAGAGGCTTGATTTGGTACAACAATGGCTCAAAGCCGGATGATGGTGTGGGCAGGGCCGTATTAACTGTTTGAGGCGCCCTAGGCTAGAATTCCCGGAGCGCCTATTTTCTTTTTGAAGAGCAAAAAAAGGTCCTTTCCTCTGTAGCGCCTATTGAAAGGTCATTCCCCCTTTCCGCGCGCCTATTTCATTCCAAAGCACCTTATTCACAGAGAGAAATTAGTCACCAAAAATCCCCACACCAAGTAACTTTTTAAAAACTCCCCTGTCTAGCGCCTATTACTCCCCTGTCTGATGCCTATAGCCTAGTCAGCCTAATGGTTAATACGGCACTGACAGTGGGTGCTGGTGTATTTGTGGCAAGGCCTAAAGCGACTTTTAGCCTTCCATTAGGAAGGCAAGCCACTGTATACCAGGCCAAAATATATGCTATTCTAGCATGTGTTCAAGAGAATATGAGAAGAGGGTATCACAATCACACCATTCACATTCTCTCAGACAGCCAGGCTGCTTTAAAAGCCTTGAATGCCCATCGTATAACGTCCAAAATGATGATGGAGTGCCTAAACAACTTCAAGGAGCTCGCAGCCAGGAACAACAGGATAGAACTTCTGTGGGTTCCTGGACACTCGGGAATAGAAGGCAACAAAATAGCGGATGACCTAGCAAGAGCTTGGTCATCTATAAGGTTCAACGGTCCAGAGCCAGTACTCGGACTGTCTAAAAGGTGATAAAACCAACGATAAGCAGATGGTCTTAACAACATCTCGCTCGCTGGCATACATCACCTGGACAAAGACATGCGAAGGAGACATTTGGCGATCCTTCCAAGGATCTAAAAACTGAAGTCCTCCAGCTAGAGCGCACTCAGTTAAGACAAGTAGTATGACTTTTGACAGGACACTGTCATCTAAGGAAAAACTTGCAAAAAATGGGCATTTACAATGGACCTATACCTTGCGGGGAAGAGGACGAAACAGCCTCACACATAATATACAACTGCAATGCACTTACACGCAAAATACAGTATATTTGGGAACATACATATTGGGAAACCTCTCCCGCATGAACATCTTGGCGCAGGAATCTACTAGACCTGATAAAGGGCAGTGGACTTCTGTAACAAGAAAGGGGTGCACAATAAGCCAATAGGCTGCAATGCAAACATGGGCGTATGATCAACCCCGCCTTAAACCAACCAACCCAATTTTGTTTTAATTTGGCAATGTTATTTATGGCATTAAGGGAGTAATTTATCATTAACTTAATTACATTTAATAAGTCCAGTGGCTTCTCAAGCAGCAACTGAAACAATATTTCAAACAAAAAACGGTATGCCGCTGACTGTTTTTATGCCTTTTTATATTTTTTTTTGTTTCTTGCTTACTTTAAAAGAAAAAATACTTAATAGCATATTTTTAGAACCTAAAAGAAGCATTGTGGGAACTTCTCTTTTAAAAATTTAAGTACCTGGGCCAGCAATGACATGGACTTCAGACAACCCTTTTTAAAACCTATTTAGAGGTGTTTCTTTTGACGAGTATACCACAAATGTACATACCGCCATATATAAAGCGGCGCTTTAACTCAGCTTGTCAATTTTGTTATGTTTCGGGTGTCGGACTGGCGAACGCGTCTTTATTTTTGTCGGACAAGTTTACCACAATGTTTTACATGCAATTTTTAAACACTTTATTGCGGTGCTAACCCAGGCACTATTAGGTTTTATATTTTTTTAATAGCAAATATGTAATGTTGAAAATATAATTTTTAGAACAAGTTGTTTTATATTGTTGTTTTAAAAAAGTACCAGTTTTTTTGATGGTTAAAATTGTGTCAAATAAAAAGTAAAACAGAAAAGACGTTAATTTTGATTTTTATCAATTTAATAGTTTCAAAACGTGGTACACTAGTGAAGATAGTATAGTATAGTATAGGAAATCCACTAGTGCACCAACAATCAAATATCTAACATTTGGTCCTAATTGGAGAATCAAGACTATGGAAATACAGTCCAAATCGAGTGAAAAGGCTGATATGGATGAGCATAGTAAAAGGTCTATTGAGGATAGCATGGGCAATCTGAGTGAATTTTTGGGATTTAAAAAGGATAATAAAGAAAATAGTATAAAAAAGTAGTTTCAAAGTCAAAGGAAAATACCAGTTCAGGTAGGACTAATACCAGTTCAGGTAGGACTAATACTACTAAACAGTCAGAAAGAAAGGCATTACAAATTAAACTAGATACTATGAAAAAAATTGCCGAACTTGAAGAACAAAAATTTAAAAGAGAAAAATAAATTTTAGAAATGGAAATGAAACTTCACATTAGTGAAATAAGTTCTTTAAAAGATTTAAATGAGGTAAATAATGATAACACGAGTGAGAATGAGTACACAAATAAAAGTAATATGGAAAACGTTAGAAAATAGAAAATGGTTACATGAAAATAATGTTA
>JACEGR010006615.1:0-58723 GCA_014170235.1 Listronotus bonariensis
AGTGCTTTGCTCATTGCAAATTATCATTAAGCGACATATTACCTATTATTTAAAATAAATATGTATTACAAAAAAAAACATAAAAATTAGAAAATGTTTAACTCGGACAATAAAATGTTGATTGACCCAAGTATATGAGAAAATTATTTGAGGGGAGTTTATAAAAAGTAAGACGTTTTTCCAAATTTCAATTTTCGTACTCGTAATAATAAAAACATAAAATGAAAATGAGGGCGATACCAACATTTTTTTTACCGTGCATAATTTTCTGTAACCTCCAATCAATACCAAGTTCATGTAACATGATTTCTTACCCAAGTTCGGAATATTCTCTTTCGACGTGAGTTCTAAGATCTTCCCATTCAACTTTAGACAAAATACTCTGGGGCAGATTAACTGCTGGAAATTTTCGAGGTGTGATACCATTTCTTGGGTGTATCTCCCTGGCATCTGCTGCAATAATCAAAAATAAAACAACTACTAAAAACTGCATAGTTACTAACGATTCATATAAATTGAGAGTAGCTAATAAAATTATTTTAACTACTTTTTATAAATATTCAGTTCATTATTATCTGTTTTTAGATAGTCAATATATTATTGGTCTAAAACAATAAAAATGTTTTTTGTTATCTAACCTTTAGACCAAAGTACATACTACAGGTGCAAGTTTATCCGTTAACGTCACCTTTGTTTTTGTCTACTTTAAATTTACCTTTATGGCCGTATTTATTTTTTTGTTTCTGGATTTTAAAACTTAGTCTAAATGTTTCGGCTAAATTTATTTAGTCTTGGTTAAATTTAGCAGGAGTCACACAAGTGGAATAAAATGGAAAGTACTATGTGTACGATCAAAAAATAGGATGGTCTTTTGTTGGGTACACGCCTGGAAATAATTGGACCGCTACGGTCCTGGTCCCAGGGTATACGAGCTAACCCTGTTCAGCCCTATTGACCCCTATGAACAGGGTCAGCTCGTAAACCCGAGAACAGGACCGAAGCGGTTCCATTATTTCAAGCGTGTACCCAACAAAATGACAATCCAATAAATTAATCCGCCTAACCAATATAGAGCATATCTTTAATCAAAAAATAGGACAGGAAATAAATAATAATAGCAAATAAAAAAAATGATGCTGCTGACATCATATAATGATTTTAAAAAATACGGAACGTTTTTTAAATAATATATTGGGTTCATAGCTTCAAAAATAATTAATTTAAAAAAAACTACTACACTAGATTCTACGTAAAATTATCAATTAATTTCAGTTTTTATTTTTATCGTTATGCTACGAGATAACTGCGATACGGGAGGGTCCTTATTGTTATAAACTGAGAAAGCATTGTAAAGTATTTTAGTGTTATTTTTGTATCATTGAAAAGTAGCTAAAAGTCTTTATCTTTAATAATTTCCTAAATACTCTGCAATAAGGAAAACTCCGGACATCTGCATATCGAAATTAAAAAAAATATACAAACAAAAAAAAACAATTTAAAGCCACGTCTAGACTTGCAAAAAATTTCCCAAAAATCCGTCAAACTTAGTGACCTGTTTGCGAGCTCCTTTGACGCCAAAAAACCGACAATCTCTGAATCAACGGCGAATCATTTGGCAAGGCCTTGAAACGACCTGAATTCCGTCCACGTCCACGCTATGTGGCGCAGTATGCGGCGTGGAGCGGTACGGCGAATTGTTGCAATTTTGAACGCGGCTTAAGTAACGCTCTAGTAAACCTTTTTGCGTTTGATTAATTTATTTTTATCTACAACAAAAGGCATAATGCATACGTATTTTTAAGTTAATTTTAAAAGGTGATGAGCAAATCTTTCTTTTTAATATTATTTTTAATCGGAGCTTTTTATATTTAGTTGTGTTTGTTATTTTGTATTTTTTTATTTTTACACTTAGAGTACCTACGCAATCCTAATTTTTAAATATTCTTGTTTTGAATTAAAAAAAAACTATGAATAATGGATTCGATAAATATTTTATAGTTAAAATTTGATAACAGTTGAGATCTATAATTTAACAAAAAAACATGTTTCTAAGAAAATTTATTTTAAATTTGGCACAACGACTTAAAATTAAATACTTAACAAGATATTTTTTTATAGCATAGCTAAAAATACCTAAAGCACCGCTCCAACTGGTAAATTTTATGTGTGGGTTAAATTAATGGTGCGCCGCAGAATTCTCGTCGCAAATTTTATTTTCGTCGCAAATTTTTAACTGCCAAACCATCAAAAATTTGTGTCTTTTGTCGAGCGCGTCTGCTCAAGCTAAAAATACCTAAAGCACCGCTCCAACTGGTAAATTTTATGTGTGGGTTAAATTAATGGTGCGCCGCAAGAATTCTCGTCGCAAATTTTATTTTCGTCGCAAATTTTTAACTGCCAAACCATCAAAAATTTGTGTCTTTTGTCGAGCGCGTCTGCTCATGTCGCATGTGTTTCTTTAACAAGCGTCCACACTGTAAAATGTTTGCGACGCAAATCCTTTGATCTTCGCTTAAAAACCGACAACCGATGGACCTTGTGCGTCGAAAATCATTGCGTCCGATTTATGCGACGAATACGTACACATTAAGCCGCGTCCTCATTGGTAAATTTTTACGTGCGTGTTAAATTAATGGTGCATCACAAGAATTTTGGTCGCAAAATTTTAACTTCTCGACCATTGAACATTTGTGTCGTTGGTTGTTTGCGTCTGCTCAGGTAGCGTGTGTTTCTTCGAAAGCGTCCACGCTGCAAAATGTATGCGACGCAAATCCCTTGGTCCTTCGCGTCCGATTTATGCGACGAACACGTACACATTAGCACAATTAACCTCGAGCACGTAAATATTTGCAATGAAAAGTTGATTCAACGCAAATCTTTATCAATGAGGACGCGGCTTTAGCATAATTAATCCAGAGCACGTAAATATTTGCGACAAATAGTTGATTCGACACAAATCTTTATCAATGAGGACGCGGCTTAAGAACATAATTGGAATTAAAGCAGAAGAAGTGCCACATTCTTTAATAATAAACAAATAAAAAAATGTTACTTTTTTTTCTTTAAATAAGTTTAGTAGCAACAGAAATAAGTTCTTTTAAACAGAAAATTTGCCTCATAAACGCTAGACTTTAAGAGAGTATTCTAGACTCTTTGGGTTTTATAATTTTATAAACTTTTTAAATTTTTTAATTAAAATCGCAGTCTTAATTAACATGTACTTTGTTGTGAAAAATACCTTCCAACAATATTTTTTCCTGGGCCAAAGAATAATTTAGATTCCATAATTTAAATTAGGTTTGGAATACAAACAAAAAAACTGTTTTTTAATATCATTTTTTTATTATTTATACAATTCTTATATTTAATTATTCTTTTTAAAACTTTTACATTTATTTACACTCCTAACTATAATAAAAATAGTTTATTCCTAATTAAACATAAAAGTAGTAGAGTTTGGATGCAGGATATTGTCAACAAGTTGGTTAATTTCTTCTACAACATCGTGAACTGGATTGTAAATTACTAAATTTATCACGGATAAAATAATACCATGGAGTAAAGCTATAACGGCATTAGAAAGTGCATCGATAAGATAATTGAGTGGTCCAAGTCCAGTAAAATCGATCTTAATTTTTCTAAAATAAAAAAGTATATCATTAATGAATTTAAATTTAAAAGTCATTGTTTTTTTTAATTTTTGTAAAAACCTACAAAGGCTTCTCACCTAAGTACCAGAGTATCGTGCGTATCGGGTAATTAAATGTCCGATCGATCTTTTCCCCTGTTCTGTCAACGTTGTCCAAGCACTGCAGTTTTTTTATTTCAAAAGCTGGTTTTACACTTATTAAACCTCTGTCAAATTAGTTGGACCAAGTTTACCTGAAGAAATTTGACACTGTAAAACAGCAAATTGTATAACAGAGAAATTTAGGTAGCCTTGTCAAATTTGTTTGTTGAAGGATTACGAACACGTCCTATTTTTCTTCAAAAATATTCGATGCAAAACTACCAACCTAATTAATTAAAAATTAACATTTGGTAACTACTTAACCTCAATTTTATCGTGATTTGGTTTTGGTTGTAGTTTTCATTTAAAGATTAGGACAACGTTGAAATGTGCTTATAAAAAAAAATATTTCCTTTTACGGAAAACTTAAAGATCGTTTGGGGCTGATTTGTTTTGCCAAAATCACCTCAATTGGCAACTTTGCTTTAAAGGAGTTTGTCAAATAATTTATTTTAATTTACATTTCCGTCTTCAAACAAGTTGAATTAAATATTTGATTAAGAAGATTGGTAAGTGTAAAACCAGCTATAGATAACGCGGTAGTGCCCCACGGATGATATTTTAAAACACCTACTACCTTAAAATGTCCCCTAGACTGGGTATTGATATCGGGTCTTTTGAGTTGGAAATATTTGAGTTTGAATTATTAAGTGCAATTAAAAAATAAAATTAATAACACCCTATTAGCTATAACTATAACTGCCACATTAACATAGACAAATTGTCCCATATACTTTTTGGTTGCATAAAACAACTTAAACACAAAAATCTTAGAGCGATTTATGGTGCATACAGAGTAGGTTTATAGATATTTAAAGTAGTATAGGAAGCGTCTTCTAGTTTGCACATACAAATGAATATGAAATCTAAATGGTTCATATCAAAAAACCATTGGTTTCATTATAATATTTAAAATGTATTTAAGATTATTGAATAATGATTTTTGACGTGACAACGCCTTATAATTTGATGGAGCCGGCTACGCGCACCAAAAACATGACTCATGCAGCGTTACCTCGCTCTAAGGCGTTCGATTTATGGCTTGAAGTGCAAGCGAGAGCGCTTTTGGCCTTTACGTTCGGCAGTATTCGACACCTGTTTCACTCTGACTTGAGTGAGCGGTCCGCGTGGAGAGCTGCTATACAATTATACATTTACATGTTTTCGTCAAGTATAAAGTGCAGTGAAAAGTGAATGTGGTGTCAATTGTTTATAGCAACCTTAACTGCGAATCATTCCATCAGTATTTTCTTATGACGTTGTCACGTTTCACTATAGTCAGTAAACCGACTTTTCAGACAACCGATTTTTTAAACTTTGACACCCTGTATTTTCTCTATTGTCAAGTTTTTTTGTACCATTAATAGCAGACACCCTGAATATCTGAGTCGAGTCATGGTAAACTACACAAATAAGCTACAGGGTATCCCACTGGGAACTGCTGCGGTCGATTTCTCGAAAAGTGGGTTTTGAAATTTTTTTAAAATTGCACAACTTAATAAAGACATACAAATAAAATAGTTTGACAGTTCTAGCACTTCCTGTTTGCAAATCATTACTTATTTTTCTAAACAACCCATATAACATTTTTTGCCGGCATTGTACATTTAATTTACTGGCATTGCCAACACTCTTTAATGGCAAGGCATTGGCAAAAAGGTATCAAAAAGACGCGAAAGTGGGCAATTGGCCGTTATTAGGCCACGTGTTGCAGATAATGTGATGGCATCCGTCATTAATAAGTTATGCCAAGAAAATGCGTTTAAGATGATGGCATCCATCATTAATAAGTTATTGGCAAAAAATGTGTTTAGGATAATGGCATTTATCATTAAATAAGTATTGTAAGTTTTATAAGTTGAATGTCCCAAAAGGTAAATAACATATTTAGAATTTTTATACGAAAAAAATGAAAAAAAAGGCAGGAAAACTTTATCAATAAAAAAATTACATAATATAAATTTTTATACCGTAACAATAAACCAAAATAAAAAAAATAAAAAGTACTAAATAAAAACACTTTAAAATAGTAAGTATTTAAGGGACACTTACACTCAATTTTCAGATCCAAAACATAGGGAAAAATATTTTAAAGGAGTTAAATGTCAAAAAAAAATCTATTAAATATAAATATATAATTTTTTTATTAACACGTCTTTAAAACTTTTAATAAGGCAACTCCCTGATTTCATATAATTTTTTAGGTAACTACAAATTTAAAAGGTTTTAAACAAAATGTTTATAGCTTCTAACAGTCTACTTGAATAACCCGCCTTCTTGACTAGCCATCACCAATTAATTACACAACACACACTAATTAGGTAATGAATTCACTTAATTATGTCTACTAAAAACTTTTTTCTTTAAAAAAGAAACTAAAAAGCTAGAAAACCACGTAGAAAACAATTGCACAAAGCGGCCAAACAAAAGCAAGGTTGCCTCATCTGTCAAATTGTCAAATCTTGTATTTCGGCTAAGCGGGAAATTTGAATTTATCACTTTCGGTCGAAAGAAATTAACCTAGCTAATTTTACCATCATTTTATTTTTATTGTCTCAAGAATACATAATAAACATTTTCTTTGACTTGATTTTTATTTGCATGATTTGTATCAATAAAATGTTAGGAAAAGGCCATTTCCCTTAAATTATGTAAAAAAACATAAAATAATGTTGTTTAGCGGCCATTATAAATAAAACAGATCAAAAAAATTTGTTCGAATGTTAGTTAAATACCAATGTTAATAATAATATGGTTTAAAAAGTATGAATATGCGTTGAACGGCAACACCTTCAAAATCCAATATTTATTTGCCTGCAACAAAAAGGCATGCTTTATTTAATCAGGATTGGTATGTCGCCATTTTTGTATGTTTACCGGCAATTCGCCTGCATGTAAAATTTATTGGCAATTGAGTGTTTATTTGGGGTTTACTTTGGTTTGGTTTTTAATGCGTATTAGATGTTGGCATAATATTGCCACCAATTGCCAATGCTTTACCATCAATGCTAATATGAAAAATGTATATTGTTGGCAAATAGTGTTTGCTGGGAAAAGTCCTTAATACGATTAGGGCCTAGGTTCCTTGTAAAGAAAGACCTTGTTTAATTGAACTATGTTAATAATTTGACAACTAATAAATACAGGGTGGTCAAAAATAATCGTAAAAAAATTATATCGACAAAAACCTAAAGGTCAATTTTTTAAATGGAAACCCTATCTTTTATTACATTATCCTATTAGGCATTAAAAATAAGGGTAAATTTGCATAAACCTGTATGTATTCTAAGAATTTATAGTTTTTAAAATATTAATAATTTAAAATTATTTATGTATTCCAACAACGCTTTTAAGTCCGGGTAGAAGGAACGGTGTAGTTGGCTATGACACTGTATTTTGCTGTGAGGGCCAACTAGAAGCCAAACTAAGCCGTACGTAAGGCATTGTTAGAATGGATAAATATTAAATTGTTAATATCTTAACAACCACACATTTTAGAATAGACATGCTTTTGCAAAGTTAACCTTATTTTTAATACTTAATGAGATAATGTAATAAAAGATAGAAATTTTATTCGAAAAAACTGACTTTTACGGTTTTTGTCGATATAATTTTTAACGATTTTTTTACCACCCTGTATTTATTAATTATTAAATTATTATCAACACAGTCTGCTAAAGAAGTTTTTCTCTACCAGGAATCTAGGCCCAATTCGTATTAGAGGCTTTTGTTTATAAAAAATAAGGGTTAAGTAATGGTTTGCAAACCTCATTTTGACACAAAATTTAAAATAAGTGGATGGAACACCCTGAATAGGCATGACAACAGTTACTAAGAAACTCTTTTATGATGTTCAGAGGTTTTTCAATAAAAATATCTTCATAAAAAATAATGGTTTGGTAGTAAAAAATACGTTTTTAGTTTAAAGTTTTAAATACGCGCTAAAGATACTATCACAAAATAACTAGCTTGCGTTAGCTAGTATCTTCTTTGATACTATATTTTATCATAGCCTCGCTGTTTATATAGAAGTGGCATCACTAATAAACAGGGGTGGATTTCTCTTTCACCAAAGCTGTTAGAATGCAAACGCTACCTCTAGTAGGTGTATGCTCTAAATCATACTTGGTGTATTCCTTTTAGGGTCTAGAACCGCCCGGAACGACACCAAAAGTGTTCCTTTTAATTGCAATCTATTGTATTTTTGACAGTTTTGACACTCTTGACAGTTTAAGAACGGTTTCGGGCAGTTCTAGAGCATAAAAGGAATACACCATATATTGAATTTGTGATACGAAACGCATTTACTCGTGACGTTATTCCCTCTAATTAGGGTTTTTGGATTTATGGCGCGTCTTTCATTTTATAGATGTATTTTATGAAAATTAAAAATATTATTCCATAACATTGTTAAAATAAACGTGTTTTTTATAATCCATTAATCTAACTTGATATAATAAATATAAAAAAACAGTCATTTGGGGATGTTGTCACGTCCCTTTTTTTTATTTAACTGTGTCCAAGTAAAAACACACATTTTTTTTAATTCTCAGTACTTACCCTGAATCTCTAATATCAACCTTATCAACGAAAGCATGATCTGATGTAAAGTTAAAACCAAGATGAAGGTTTAATTTAAGGTTTGATACTCTGGCAGCAACACCACCATTTACAGCTATAAGTGTTACCTTAGCTGTGTAATCGTAATCAATCTAAAATATAAAAATAATTTTTTTAGGTATTGCATACGCGTAATCATTAACCGCAGCTTATAAATTGGTTATAAATACATGGTGTTCGTAAACTTCGGTGCCAAACTGCTGTGAAAATAAGTGTTTGTTGTTTAATTATTTATAAAAAATTATAAAACTTAATTTTTAAAAGGATAAATTTCTTTATTTTTTTCTTCTATTAATATGCAATGAGGTAGATTTTCGTTCTCAAAAAACAAAAAAAAAAAAAAATTAGAAGACTAAAGCTGTATTCTTATTAGCGTAATTTAAGGAAAATATAAAGGCTGAGTACATAATTTTTTCACAACAACCTTAATATGGGTATTAAATGAAAGGGCTTAATTTGTAGAATAGAGCTCACTATGAAAAAACTCCTTTCAGTTCGATTCGAATGACCATATTTCCAAAACTATTTAAGTTAGATGTACCTAATGTGGTATTTTCTTAAAGCCCTTTTTAAGATCTTTTTAATGGTAGTATAATATATAGGGTGGTTCATAAAAAAATGTTTTTTTTCACACTGTGTATTATTACCAGTATTACCGTTAAAAGATCATAAAAAAGCTTTAAAAAACACCACATTAGGTACATCTAACTTTATTAGTTTTGGAAATATGGCCATCTAAATCAGCCACATCTTTCAGTTCGCCTGGCAGGTATACTAGTGCTCATCGAAAACGCCTGTCAATTTTTTTCAATACTTATTATGAATGAACTAAATTCTAGAAAAATTTCAAATTTACAGCTTCGGGTATTTTTGTTTCTATGTTTTTTTAACTTTTAAAAATATACAGGGTGATGTTGTGCACGGCTGATGCCTGCCAGGTGATGATTTTCGTACTTAGCATGCTATGACTCATCACTATATAAATTTCCAGCCCTACAGGTCTAACTTTATAGTTAGACCCATTTTATTTCATTCTGAAAGCGATGCCGCCAAGTTCACAAAAAATGATAAAGCAAATAAACCCTTTTGTGAACAATGATTTATTGCAGCAACAAATATTCAACCCTACGAGTACGCCACGCGTTACAGATTTTATGGCACGCCAGAGACGAAATAAAAAGATGTTTCTTAGGTACGTGATACGTGTTTTCCGCAATATTTTTATGTATTTATCTAAAAATATGTAATTAGGCTCTGTCAGAGGCTATGTGCTTTCAAAAGGCTTATTTACTTTATAATTTTTTGTGTACTTGGCGGCATCGCTTTCAGAATTAAATAAATATGGTTCTAACTATACTCGATGGGTTCACTACCTCTCCTAAACGGTTTTATTATTTGTCTGATCAATACCCCAGATTAATAAAAATATTAGTGCGATCTGGTAGCTAGGAGTTACCGAATTATTTTTTAGCTTTTATACTCTGTTCACTATAAATTGAGAAAAATACCTGAACAAAAAATTTATTTTATTGGTTTAAAAAGTCAAGTAATCCTAGTTACCACAATAAAAAATGTATTTTATTGGTTTAAAACTACAGTAACCGGAGTTACTTACTAGGTATTCATTATCAATTTATAGTGGCCAAAGTATAGAACAATAAAACAGTATTAAGTACATATTTTTTTGCGAAATTTGGTCAAAGAGTAATATTGCAGAAAAGCATTACCATATTTTGATTTAAAAATATTTGATCAAATTTCGCTTAAAAGCTACTGAAGATATAAAAAAGTGTAATAAAATGACTTGGCTGTGCCGTAAATTCCAGTAAAATACTTATAAGTGGTATCACAGGTATTATTAAAATCAGATATTTTTTCTTACACAGAATGTTGGTGTACTGTGTTGCCAAAAACACAATATGGAAGAAACCCCTATTTTAAATAGAAAAATATTTTATAAATATGTGTAAGAATTTTTCTGTCCTCATGATGCACGGGATTAAAGCTGTCAAAAACTTTAAAATTTTAAAAACACCTATTTTACTATCAATTGTAACACAGACGCACATAATTGCTTATGTGCCATAAAAAGCCAAAACAGGAAAATCCTTTTTAAGCTTTATAGCTTTTTTTTTTTTAATGTAGCTAAACAATGACACAAAAATGGCTAAATTTATATAAGAGTAATTCTCATACTAATGCTTATACTAATATTTAAATTAATTAATATAATGCGTCCTAAGGCGGGTAGGGTTTGTGGTATTAGTAGGGGAGCCCACGATGCTAAAGGAATTTACTTGAACGTCATACAGACCTGTTGGGTTGCAAAGCTTAGATGATAAGAAAAAAGAAAAGTTATATAATGTGTACACCGTACACGTGTTTTCATCGGTGAAGGAAGTGGCTATAGACTTTTAAATATGTCAAAAAATACTATTATTTCGGCTTGTGGAAATCGTTCGGGTCGTATTAGATTATATATTTTTCGTTATCTCTGAATTATTTTCTTTAAAATAAAAAAATAGCCACGCTCCAAAAGTTAAACTGACGTTTTCTTTGTAGCCCTCTGTTTCTTTACGTCACTCTCAAATTGTCAGATTGGTAGAATATATACTGTTTAGCATGTAATTAACTGATATACCCTATCTTGATCTGACGCGCTTGACAATTTCTGATGGATATATTTTTGTTTTTTATGATCGGCCTGTATACAGGGATCATATTTGGTGATTTTACTTTATTAATTTGCCGCGCTGTTGTAAATTCCGAAAACCCCTCCTGGGCTCCCCTACCATATAGTGGAAGTCGGTGATAGATAGGTTTGTGTATTGGATTTTGGTTAGATTAGACTCTGGTTAGGTTGTGGGTGAGTAGACTTGCGGCGAGATCTATACCCTTAACATCTAAATTACTGGGTACTTACCGTAAATAAATCAAAACCCAAAGGCAATGTAATTTCAAGTATGTCCGTGGAGCGTCTGTATTTTGCAACAACTGAATCAAAAATCATTATACTGGACAGGTTTTGAATAGAACCGTCATGTAAGGAAAGACTTGCGACAAGTACCTAAAACATATTATTTAAGAGGGCTAGTTTCAAAGTGTACAATCTTCAAAGCAAGATTTTTATGTTACATATATCTAATAAAAAATGAACAGAGGAATGCATTTTTTTAATTAAGTTTGAACCCTCTGTTATGGATGTAGTCATGGCCTAAAAGTGATTTATTTAAATTAAGCCCCAAAAATAAAACTCTTGGAAATCACTCTTGTATTAAAAAGATTAAATGAATATTGTACACTTTGAAAATAGGCCTCATTTTAAAAACACATCTTATGAGCCAATATTCTTAGTGCATTGCAGATGTAGGCCGGCGATTGTCCAGTCTTTAATATCTAGTGTCACGTTCGATATCTATACAGGGCACAGGGTGTAGTAATTAATGGCTTAACTTTTGAGATACAGGGTCAAATTTTCAAAAGAACTGAAAAAATTCGAAAACACTTATTTTAGTAAAAAATGTTATACTGAATGTAAACCCTATTTAAATAGGTACTTATAATTTTTTTACATAATTGCCAATAAAAATTTTAAAACCTAATTTTTAAAAGAAAAAGATGTCGCAATGCTTCCTTTATCGTTTAAAAATATGCAATTAAGTGATTTTTATTTTTTTCTCTCAAACTAAACAGGATACAAAAAATTTAAGAAACATAAAAGCAGTGTTTTTATTTGCTTAATCTAAAGAAAGTACAAAAATTTTACACACATTTACACTGTCAGTGGCGTACCTTTTTTTTTTGAAATATTCCTTTAGTTGCCTCTCGAGACGCCACTGGACTAATTAAATGTATTAAGTTAGTGATAAATTAGCCCCTAACGTCATTAATAATTTTGTTAAATTAAAACAAAATTGAGTAAAGAATAGTTAGGATATTAAAAAAATAGATATTTTTTTTGAAATTTTACCACTCTGTATCTCAAAACTTAAGAGGTTTAGGACATGTGTTTATGTAATCTTTTTTTTCCTAAAATAAGCTAAGGAATCATATCCTGTATATTTAGCCATTAATTAAACAACCTGTATAATCTCGAATAAAAAACTATTTTTTAGCCACATTATGGATTACGCATTTGACACTCTCTGTATTCTGGGTCTAGAACCGCCCGAAACGACAACAAAAGTGTTCCAAATATTTGAAATCTTTTGTATTTTTGACAGTTTTCACACTGTTGCTTGTCAGTTCAAAAACTGTTTAAAGCGGTTTTAAAACATAAAAAAATTGATGACTGTAAAGGGAGCTTGGTCACGCAGGCTTTAGTTATAATAAAGTCGTTAATAATAAATTATTACAAACAATTTTAAAACAAATTTAATTTATATTCAAAAACCCTTAATACATTAATATTAAAAGTGTATTAAGCAGAATATGTCACAGTACTAGGAATAATTTTTGTATAATTAAAGACTTTGGGGCAAAAACTTGACAAGTCCATTTTTGGATGAAAATGAAATTTTCACGTAGTTGTATTCTCTAAAGGAAAGCCCATATATTGCTGCAAAAATTTTACCGTCCCAAGCATATTAACGTGCGATCAGAACTTTGAACATTGCTGACAACATATTTTCGGGCAAAAACCGGACAAGTCCAAAACATATTAACGTCGCTATGATAATTTTGGACATAGTCGATGACCAAGGTTAGTTTATATTTATAAGGTTGCGACATATCCTCAGCTTTTAGGCGGTTCGAGGTCGGGGACGCTAGGAAGAGCACTTCTCGGAGAAAAGTTGGCAAGACTGGTAAAAATCAAAGCTGAATATCAATCCAGTGGCGTCTAGAATTTGCGCATTTCATTTTGCATTGTTTTGGAAGTGATATTTGTTGAAAGATGTAATTCCAAATGTTTTTTATTTAAAGTAAAAGAATTTACAACTTAATAACAATTAAAAACTGTTGTGTAAACGGTTGTTCTACTAATACAATAAACTGTGTCATCTCCGGCACTGAACAAAATGGCCGAAAAATGGGAGATGTGACGTCATAACACGTCAAAGCAATATGGCTGAATGTCGTAACCTTATATAGACCGACTTTGGTCGATGACACAGTTTGGAGCAAAAAGCAGACAAGTCCGGAATTGTGTAATTTTTGTACTAAATGTTTAAATTACTATGGCGTGGATATACCACGCGGGAAACATATGCTGCAAACCAACAGTTATGTGTAGTCTAATAGTTTTCAAATAAAAAAATGCCTTTTTAATATTACTCAGAATATTATTACGGTCTTTACCGAACCTTTTAAGCCCCTATTATTTTCTTTCTAATGTAAAAAATGCTATTTCAAATCAAAATTTGTGAATCTGTTAGCATATAGCAAATTTTAAACTAAGAAGAACTGAGAGCATTTTCTTATTACCAAATACAAATATGCAGCAGTTTTTCCCAATAAATTTAACAAAATATAGTAAAAGATGTTAGTACAGAAATATGTTTCAAAAGCTGATAATATTTTAAATAAAAATACTGAAATCATAAAAATATTGGAAATTCAGAAGAACCCGCCCATGACTCAGACTCTTTTTATGCAATAACCATTTAAATGTGTGTTTATTTTTAATAAAAATGTATTTTAATAACTTTTTGTGGCTTAATTGGGACAAATCTCGGACAAGTCAAATTTTTAAAGATTCCCTTCACCTTTGTTTTTTAAAAGACTCCTAATATTTAATAACTATTTAACTGTTGCCATCAAGTTTTCTTAAATTGCCAACAACTTTGAAATATGGAATATATATATATATATATATATATATGTAGAGTTGTCATTCAGGAGCATATCCGTTGGTCTTGTGATACTTACACTTAGTTTTTGGTCTGAGAGTGCCATTGGGTCAAATCCGGACTTAACTATTAAGGGTCCTACATTTCGCACAATTCTTTTAGCGAACTCAGTTACGTCAGCTTGAATAAAGCCATCTCTAAAATTGATACGAAAAATTAATATTATTAGATATTAAAATAAAAAAATTGCAAAATATATCTTAAATTAAGCTTCAACCACCACATATGAAAACGAAAATACTAGATATTAAAAAAAAACTCATCAATTTTAAGCCATTTGGCGCATTTTAGGAAGTGCAGCGCTACAGCGCAGCTCTTTAAACAGCGGTTACCCATGTTTTTTATTGCTTCGCCTCTATATTTTTATATAAAACTAACTTTATTTAGTTACTGGCACTATAAAAATTCCTGAAAATTTGATTGTTTTTATTTTGATTTCTAATAATATTAAAAAGCAAATGAAGGGTATAAGAATAAAACAAGAAATGCTCATCTTTATTAAAATAGAGATGTCGAGATTATTAGCCCAATCTAATGGTACCTACATCCTTATGCTTTTATTGCCCAAAATATCAGCCAAACAAAATTAATATTAACCAGGTCAGACCCGAATAAAACTCGAAGTTTCCATTGCTTACTATTGAAAAATAAATACTAAAAGCATCATATCTCAAAAAGTTGGTTTTATAAAAATCAATGTTTTATTCCTGGACCTTCAAATATGATTTTACAGCTTTGTTAATAAGTGGTATTTCTAAATTAATATTTGTCTATTTAAAATTTACCTTTTATTATAACCCTAAATTATCAATCAAAATAACATTTTAAAAGTATTTAGTGTACCAGCGTTACCGCGCTTTACCCCTCGTTTATTCCAGAAACCAGTCTAGCGATATGTTATACTATATTTTTTTTTACTGCGTATCCTAATATTAATGTGGTAATACACCACTTACCAACACAATAAATTATAAAAAACTAAAACCAAAATACATTTTTAATACCATGTATATCCAAAATCATCAACTTTTGGACCAAGGTAGGTTAGGGTTACATCGTCATATTTTAGCCTCATAAATATAGCTATATGCTTGTGTAGTGGTAGACATTTTTGCCGCACCTTTTATAGACACCTTGTATAATTTTATTTTATTGCAGAAACAAAAAAACAAAAACATTTTTTAAACAAAATATAAGTATTAAAGTGTTATTACAAATAACATCTGGTTTGGAAAGTTATTAAGTACCATTCTAATTATTTTCAGGCGCCAAAATATTTATTAATGTTAAAGATAAAAAGTGTTTTTGTTGTTTACCGAATATAATAAAGTGCACTTGACTAGTTTTTAAACTAAACTATTTAAATGATGATGATCAAGATGTAAATCTATTACTTCAAAGTATTGATTTCCGTTATATTTTGACCCTAGTTTGACTACGCAATTTTATGTCAGAATTTATGACGTAATATGCAACATAAGCTAAAACCAAGTTTTTTTATCTTTGGATAATCCACGAAGGCTTAATGCCTAAATACTCTAGGGATAGAAGAACGAACAAAGTGAAAAGTTCGGGATCTGTCCAGTTGAACCGTATAGGGATGCATACCTGTGGCACTACAACTTTCTATTGAAAGCTGCAAGTGAAGGAACATACTATACAAGTTCTTTAAAGCGAAAGCCATAAATAACTATAAAAAAGCGATAGATCGCCTAAAGCCCATCCATGGGCAAGAGAAAAAGCCTTTTTGTAAGCAAAGGAACAGTAATAGGCCGAACAGCTTTCCAGCTTATCTGAATAAAATTAAGAATGCTTAGGGTTGTGGCCATTCCTTATAGATGAGAACATTACCTATTTTATATCGGAAACATACAAAGTACATAAATTAGAAGGGGAAATGGGCCTTTTGGGCTCAAAAGAGAAGCTGCCGTGGCCATTGTTTATACCAGTTAAGGTTATTTGTAAATGTGACGCCCACAAAAATAAATAAGCAGCCTATTATCATTTCTTGTCTAACATTTGGTTTATGTTGTCTTTTATATAAAAATACCAGACAATTCAAAAGTTAGAAGGGGGTCCTGAATTTAGACAAGCAATGTATAGGTTTTTTGTTTATTTTTATAAAATATTGTATAACAACCTACTCTCGGGGATTGTACACTTTAAAACTAGCCTCCTTAGATGAAGATATCATTGCTTTAGAAAACTTGGCCACTCATATAGACAGGATGAGTATTTGAAGACAATAAGAATAATTAGTGTGTTAAATACGATACAATGGCCAAGATTTTTGGCGCCCCAATAATGCAATAATAAATTAGGATCCTGCGAAAGATACCTGCATCGCCTTGCATTTACGTTCCAAGCCATTCTTAGAGATTGGTTTGAGAACCCGAAAACTGGATTAATGGTCAGGGCCGCCAAGAGCAGTGCCGGGCCCCGGTATAAGTAAAAGTTACGGACCCCCTTATTAAACGAAAAAAAATATGACCCAAAAAAAGTTAAAGAGCAAAAAATAAAAAAGGTCTTTACTTTCTCGAAACTAATATTGTTTACATAACTTTTCAAAATTTCCCGTTAAAAGATGTAGAAGAAGCAAATTCAGTTCGGGCCCCAGTAAATAGTATCTCCGTCAACGCCCTCTCGGCGGCTCTGTTAATAGTAATACCGTTAACTAGCCTATGGATGAAATGGCTTGTGGAAGAAAGAAGGTCGTTAGTTTGCAGAAGAAACAAAGTTAGTGGCAGTAGGGAGCCCTCAGCATTAACTTAGTGAAAGTAAGAGGAGTGGCTATCCAAATAGCTATTATATGATGGTAGGAAATGGCTGATGCGATTTTTACATATATATTTAATGAACCTTATTTTCTATTACCGTAAAAATAACATTTCTGGTTTTACCAGAAGTGCCACAGAAATTGCCTTTCGGCAGTAAAGAACTTCAATAATTTAAATAACAACCACTATCTTAAGCCTTAAATTTACACTTATTTTTCAATCTATTTTGGTAATTATATCCTATCTCTAAAATTATTAGTTTTAGGATATTAATAGTTAAACGCTAGGCTGCCTTGAAAATATCAAAGAAAATATTATATATTATATATATAAGGAAAAAACATTAAGACATAGGTGTTAAGTTAAAATTAAGGGCTTAAGATAGTGGTTTCCATTTAAATTATCAAGGTTTTTACTGCCTAAAGTCAATTTCTGTGGCTCTTCTAGTAATACAGGAAATTGTATTTTTAAGGTAATAGAATATGAGGTTCATTAAATTTGAGTAAAAATCGCATTAGCACTTTTCTACCATTATTTGTTTTTTAACAAATCGATAAAAATGACGGTTAAGATGACATTTTTAACGCCATTTTCTGAAAAATCAATTAAGATAAGTATAGCATCTTATACATGTATTTTCTTCAAATTGCCTCTAGAATTGATTTTTAGAAAAATATATATGATGTTTCATTTAAAATACCAAAGTTAAGAGCACACGGTTAAACCGAATATGTGACATAAAATCTGAAACATCAGAAATCTTTATTTCATCCAACCTACATTCGACTAAAATTTTAAAATCGTGTAATACTTACTTAGGAAAATAATAGGCTTGCTAGTAAACTCGTGGAAACCCGGTATACCAAAACTTCTAATGGAAAACCGGTTACCAGCCTCTAATTTCAACAGATTTTTGATAGTTGGTAAAATAGATATTAAAGACGGAAAAGTTTAAATACTCCGTATTATAAGAACGAAGCATCTCCGGATAATATTTTATTAACTTTTGTTTATATTTTTACGTTTAGAAACCTGCCATTAATATTTCGTAAAACTATTTTTTTACAGCTTAAATATCTCTGAATCGTAAATAATGTGTAAAAAAGGTTAAAAATTGTTTTACCCTATCTCTTCGCCGTTGTTTTGCACATGAGTTTTGAGATCTTCCCAGTTAACTTTTGTTAAAACATCTTTTACTTCTACAGGTGGAAGTATTCTAGGTGTGATTCCATCTCTTAACTGGATTTTTGAGGCATATGCCAGAGATACGGACAATAGTACTAAAAAATATTTCATGCTTGCTTAAGATATTTTCACTTTTAATTTTAGGTAATGACCGAAAAAAAAAACAGAGTTTGCTTTTATACACATTGCGACAACAAGAGATTTTTAAGTATCGATATCATACTTCTTTCAAGTATAATTTTAAGTACTTTTTTATGTTTTTGAGAACAAATTACACTGATTCTCATAAAAATTACTGTGTGATACACTTGTAGAGTTTAATTTTTTTTTCTTTAATAATTATAGAACTTGACCAAAATAGTGTTGTTCAAATATCTTAATAAAACATCTTGTTCATTTATGTCGTATTTGCGATAGTGGCGAATAAAAAGGGTTGGTTATTTTTTTTATTATTTATGATAGTGGCGAGTATGTTAATTAGTAGCGATGCTAGGAGCCGCACCCTTAAATTATGTCGTTCCCCAGCAAAAATAAAAAATAGAAGCCTATACCAAAACATGAACGTAAGTAAACAGTGTTAACAAAATGAATTCTAAGCTGTTGTACTGACCTAAAGGCCCATTTTTTGGTTATTACATAACAAACAAAACTTTAATTTTTGTGTTGTAACGTGTTTTTTACTAACAAACCTAAATTATGTTTTTTATGTGTTTGGTTTTTGGCCTAAAATTATTGGTTTTCCCTTAGACCCCTCCATAGCAAAAAGCTGACTTCGCCACTCATTTAACAAATTCAGTGTTTAAAATAAAGTATAAAAATATAAAATACAGGGTTATTCATTAAAAAAAAAAACATAATTTTGTCCATACCGTCGCGCTTTTGTGAGCAAACCTGTATTCATCAAAATTTTTAAAATGTGAATGCCTGGCCATATTAGACTTCTGACTAATCCCGTTATTTTAACCTGTAATAAACAGATATTTTTATTTATTTTTTTTTATGTTTATATTTTGATTTTGTGATCATTTCGCGCGCTATTGATTTTATTTTAAAAAATCTTACTATCATTCCTTTTAAAAAATGCAAAAAATATTTTTTTGGTGATTTGCTTTTTTATACAACCCCTTGCAGTGGTTTTTAGTATTTTAATAATAAAAATTTGGTGTACATATCAAAACAAGTATTTGATAAAAAAAGTTAGGTTTTTTATGTTTCATTTATATTTAATGTCTTCTTTAATCGGTCTCGTAGTTTGCCTACCAGTGATAGAAATATTGATGCATTTTTCCCCAAAAACAAGTATCGTGATTAATTCATAATGCGTGAGCAAACTAGTATAAGTGTAAATTTATCTTACCAAGTCAAATGTCAGATTTCATATTTGACCTGAATAATACGAACTAATAATATGTCTGATTTTAAAATGCGATTTTATAAAAAACTGTTTAAGTTATTGATTTAAATAAAGCATACCTTTTTTGTATAAAAATAATAAAGAAATTAAGCGTTCAAAGCAAATTGCCAAATTTGTAACCAGTGTTAAAAATGCATACTTTAAATTTAAAAAATCGTTGCACCCTGTATAATTGCGACTTAGTAAACAGCCGTTTACCTATGAAAAGAAGCATTATTATGAGGTTATTTAGTAGCCCAAATCTAATTGGTACTGTGGCAACAGTTCAAAAGTTATAATTGAAATATTTTATTTTTTATCTTCCTAACGAAGCACAATAGAACTTTTTTTTATATGAAGTACTAACATTATTTTTGCTCACTCTATAACCCCTATCATTTATGACCTTACCTTTTAGGACACCCTGTATGTTAAAAATAATATATTAGGTTTGTTCCAGGCTGTCAGAAATGTTTGCAACCGTTTGGATTCTGCGCACGTCAAATTTGTCGTTCCAGCAGTGCCATGTTTGTAACTTTATACAATTGTTTGTTGTTCCAGCAGTAGTTTTAAGATGTTGGAAACATGTTGGAAACTGTTTGAAAAGTTTGAAAACTTTCTTCAACATTACTGACAAATTTTTAACAACATTTTTTGTATTGAGGACTAGGCAGTATGCAATCCTTGTTTATTTTTCGTTCCAGCAGTAAACTGTTGCAAACATTTCTGACTAATGTTTGTAAAAATTTTTGAGTTTTACGATTGTTGCTAACATGTTTCCAACATTCTGCTGGAACAAACCTATTTTAAAATAGAAAGAACAAATAAAGAAGCTACAAGGACGAGATTCGACAACTACTTTGGAAAGTACGTATGCATATTCGCGTTTCAAGCAGCGATATCCGTTTAGGGGCGTAAGTTTATGATTTATGAGGATGTTCAAAATAAAATATTTGTTAATTATATTTGTATTTCATAATGAAAAAGTCAACTGATGGGAGATGCTGTTATTTTATTATTAGAATCCTTGCCGTCAAATAAAAAAAACACAATGGCTTTGGGTACACCCATATTGTTTTTGCTTTTTTTTATAAAAAAATTCTTTACAATTCGCCTATAACGCAAAAGCTTTTTACCGGTGATATCTTTTAAAGGCAAAATATTAATGCTTCCAAAAATTCTGTAAGATAGCACTTAAAAGAATTAAAAATATTTGTGTAGTTGAATAAAATTTTGTTATAATGTTTTTATTGATTACAAATTGTTGTAAATAAAGTTTTTTAATGACTACATGCTCAAAAATAAAAATAAATATAGTATATTCAACAAAAAATCCGGGACACTATGATATCTATGACCATGTGTTGGAATAGCAGTTAGAGCCTGTTCAGATGAGGTGATTTGAGCGATTACACTCTGCGCGATTAAATTTATATTGTGTTCAGATACCGCGTTTTACGCCAGCGTTTCTACGCTGGGAGGGATTCAGGCCATTTTCAGGTCAGTTAATTAACATGGACTTGACAGCGGTTGTGTTGTGGCTCACAATGTCGATGGAAACGTCGTAAGCGAAGAGAAAGTCGACGATTTAACGTGTGCATCCAATTTACGTGATACAGAATGACGCATAGTATGTTTATAACATTATACCCAAAGCTCAGAGAACACAGTGAAAAATTTTTTCTATTTCTTCCCAGTTCCTACGTTTTATAGCTCTATTGGAATAATCAGAAGATTCCATATCCCATAGCTCTTTTTCAACTTCGTCAATAACAGTTCGAAGTTATCACGCTCCATTTTTAACCAAATACGTCCACTGCCACGGAATCGCGCGTAGTACTGACGCAACAATGCGGCGCCCGGGCAGCTTAACCGCGCGACGATCGCGCGTAAAACAAGTGGCCGAGAGTCCTGCCTATTGCACGCGTTTTACGCGCGAGTGATTAAACGCGCAGCGTTAATCTGGACGGGATATACGTAGCAATAAAGTATCTCGAGAACGCGCGATTACCACGCGCGAGTTCACTCGCGCGCAAATCGCCTTATCTGAACAGCTCTTAGTCAGTTTATTGTAATCTTTCGTAACCTTAAAAATTAAGTTTGATAAATAAAATAATAAGTTGTGTTATAACGCTAAATCTAGTTACAAGGAAGACAAATTCTAGAAAGGCTGCGAATTCTGCTTCAAGACGAGAATATACGGATGGAGGCACCTTAAATCGCGTCCTGCTGTTTCACCGACTCATGTGCAGAGCCTGAACTGTTTTAAAGATGAAGTAATACAAACATTTTTCCACAGTAAATTAGTAGGAATTATTTAGGTTTATGCAACTCATCTGTACCAAACAAAGAAATACATGACAATGGAATTACAAAATAGTTCAAAACTAAAATCACTTATAAATTTTTTTTTAACAATAACAAATAAACACTTAAAATCAATAAGCAAAATTGCTTATCACCGTAAAACCACCACAATATTATTGCTTGTTTTTGAAATTTTTTCTTTACCGCTAACAATTACGGCGAACAGTGCGTGGAGATATATGGATTTCTGACAAAATTTTATCAGCCTTATTGCACTAAAAATACACTTCAAGAAAAAAACGGACAGAGAAAATTTTAAGTTAATATTAAGTTTTCCCAATATGTTTACATTATAGCGTATACTGCTAGAGCAAGCAGTTTTGGTACATCGATGAGAACAGAATAACAACAAGCAGTATTAGTCACGCATGTTTATGATGCCCAAATTTAGTTAGTTTGTCTCTTTTTCTCACATTGCCTATGAGTTATGGTATTTAGCTCAACTAGTATTACGACCATCGTAATTGAATTGCATTTTTTCTAAAAAAATTGTATTTCTTTAAAATAGACATATGGATATAATTAAAAACAGCTGTGTGTAGTGCAGTGTTGGTTAGTTAAACCAATATTTAAATTAATTACAAATATATATAAATTACCTGATTAAAAATTAAAGTCAAATTATTTAAAAACGAAGTAGATATTTGACCGTTTGGCGATTGCGAACGCCTGAGCCAAAGTTAATAGCTCCATCACGCTGGAACCCGCTTTAGAAAAAACCAATTTTTTTTTAGCTCCATTTACAGACAAACGTTACTATCGATTGTAAAAGTTTATTGTTTGTAGTACATAATACGGTTAACTCCAATAAATGCTGTTCTGTAAGCCAGAAAAAAATAAAAACTGCAGCAAATTTCATTATTCAAAATAGAAGTTTACCGTAGCGACAAAAATTTAATCCCATACAGTCGTAATATTTAAACATAACGGGAGTAAAACTTATCCTCACTAACTACAACGCACACGATTGTAGTAAGTTTATTTTTTTTTGTAGTACTGTTTGATTTTCATGCAGCTAACCTAATGTGGTTCTTATCAGAAAAAAAATAAAACTGTTAAATTCTTGGAATACACTCAAAATTGATTGTAGTTTATTGTATGACGAAAAAAATCTTAATTCCCATGCAAGTCAAAAATATTTAAGAATAACATAGCCATGGGAAGACAGCAATTGTTCAAAAACTTTTATCTTCATTTATAACTACAAACGTTACTTAATGATTGTAGTAAAGCTCTACTTTTACTACAAATAGTTACGTAGGTAGTTAATCTGTGTGTGTGTGTGTGTGTGGTTAGTTGCGTAATTATTGGTACTACAAAAATAAACTTTACTACAATCATTAGTAGCGTTTGTAGTTATAAATGAGATAAAAAGTTTTGAACAATTGTTTTGTCTTCCCATGGCTATGTTATGTTTAAATATTTTTTTGACTTGTATACTTAAGATTTTTTCGTCGCTACAATAAACTACAATCAATTTTGAGTGTATTCCGTAAATTTTTAACGCAGTTTTTTTTTTCGCTTGTGAACAACATTTATTAGGTTAGCCGCGTAATTATTGGTACTACAAAAAATAAACTTTACTACAATCATAGCGTTTGTAGCTATAAAATGAGATAAAAAAGTTTGAACAATTGTTTTGTCTTCCCATGGCTATGTTATGTTTAAATATTTTTTTGACTTGTATGGGATTAAGATTTTTTTTCGTCGCTACAATAAAACTACAATCAATTTTGAGTGTATTCCAAAAATTTTTAACGGTGCTTTTTTTTCTGGCTTAGAACAACATTTATTAGGTTAGCTGCGTAATTATTGGTACTACAAAATAAACTTTACTACAATCATAAGTAGCGTTTGTAGTTATAAATGAGATAAAAGTTTGAACAATTATTTGTCTTCCCATGGCTATGTTATGCTTAAATATTTTTGACTTGGTATGGAATTAGATTTTTTCGTCGCTACAATAAACTACAATCAATTTTGGAGGTATTCCAAAATTTTTAAGGCAGTTTTATTTTTTTTTTTCCTGGCTTAGGAACAACATTTATTAGGTTAGCTGCGTAATTATTGGTACTACAAAAAAGTAAACTTTACCACAATCATCAGTAGCGTTTGTAGTTATAAATGAGATAAAAAAGTTTTGAACAATTGTTTTGTCTTCCCATGGCCTATGTTATGTTTAAATATTTTTTGACTTGTATGGGATTAAGATTTTTTTTTCGTCCTACAATAAACTACAATCAATTTTGAGTGTATTCCAAAATTTTTAACGCAGTTTTTTTTTTCTGGCTTAGAACAACATTTATTAGGTTAGCTGCGTAATTATTGGTACTACAAAAAATAAACCTTTACTACAATCATTAGTAGCGTTTGTAGTTATAAAAGAGCTAAAAAATAGGTTTTTTCAAAGCGGGTTCCAGCGTGATGGAGCTAAAGTTAATTGGTGTCGCTAGCCGCCAGTAGTCAAACCGCGTACGGAGGGTACGGAGTGCCGGTGTTTGTATTTTGCCATGGCGTTTTAAGTGCGCATGTTCGTCCACCCCTGATTTGTTTACTGTGCGAGGTCGTAAAAATCCGATAAATGCTTCTTGCCACTGCGGTTCTAAATGTGGGTTATCTATGGTGTATCGTTAATAGTTTTTGAAATATAATCCACCTAAATTTAAAAAATAGTAGAAATATTTTTTAAATTATACCTACCTACGGCAATAAGCTGAGACTGTGAATATAATGAAAATTATTCATACAACGTGTCCAAGATAAGAAGGGCCATATGGGCATCTTGAAATTCCAAAAAATACAAAGTCAGTAAAAATGAGAACAAAGTTGGAGATTTGTTTTCCTAATTATATGATGTTAAAAAAATAATATTTTAAATATTTCCGGTGATATCCGGAAAAAAAAACAAAAAAATTAGAAATTCTTTTTAATTTTTTCCTGGTCTTATTTAAAATTGGATTTTACATTAAATTGCATTTTGCATTGCCACTTTTCTACGCTATTCAATGGTGGTATTCTTATTTGAACTGCGACGTTTCGTTTCGTAGGACCAGAAGTTCCGCTTAGTTTATTAAAGTAATTTATTAATTTAAAATGTAGGAATGATTATTTTCAAAAGTTTTTAAAAAACCAGTCCGTATTAGGACTAAACTTTAATATGTAATACATCATTAAATTTGTATTACATTTTGACTTTTAAATTTTGATAAAGTTGATAATGGTCCTTCGAAAACGAAACGTCGCAGTTCAAATAAAATACCAACAGAAGTCCAATTTATTTTGAAATTTGATTTTAAATTAAGACCAGGAAAAACATAAAACAAATTTTCAAGTTTTCGATTTTTTCCGGATATTTCCGAAAATACCCGGAATTTTAGTAACTTTCTAAACAGCATATTACTGGGCACATAAAACCTCAACTATTTCTTTTTTACCCACTTCGTATCTCTTACCATTTTTTAAAATACCCATACTCGCCTTCCTTATCTTAGACACCTTGTATTCGAACTTAAATGGTTATATTTCCGAAATTATTAAAGATATATTAAATGAGGTATTTTTGTAAAACTTAAAAAATATATTTTTAATGATGACATAATATACAGATTGTCCTTATTAAACGAAGCTTATCTATTTATTTGTTTTATTTGATATTCTCAAAAGATAATAGATAAAAAGTATGATACTTTTATACGAGACGCTTTTTTATACTTATTGCTTATTGTTAAAAGAAGCAAATTGTGAGTAGTCCAAAATTAAAAATTTTAGAGTTAAAAAACTAATTCTAAAAGCTAATAACAATTAGAGAATTATTGGTCATAGGTATTTAATACTTGGTTAAAGATATTGGAATAAATATAGAGAGTTTATAGTTTAAAGGTCACTAATGGCTACATAAATATCTTTAGCACCTCAACATCAACATTAGGAGGTCGTTTCATGCTGTAATAATTGGTCATGATTGGTTATTAGGTCACAGCAATACTATAAAATTAGGAGAAGTTATTTTAAATATACAGGAGTGATTTTACACCGATTTTTCAAAAAAAATCTATGTTGAACTTCAATATCAACATTCAACATTCAAAATTAGTCATGATTGGTCAATGAGTTTCAGTAATCAGTAAGCGGTAAAATATATTCTAGAAAAGTCGTTTAAAATTTATTACTTGTTACATATAAATAGGTAGCACCTCAGTATAAACATTTGGTACCCATTCAATGCTATATAAATTGGTCACGAATTGGTCACAATTGGTCAGTCTGTCTCAGTGATCTACTGATCAATTAAAACCAATTTGTAACCAAACTTAGTAGCATTGAATGGGCTCTAACTGTTCATATTAAGGCGCTACATATATATATATATATATATATATATATATATTTTTAACAGTCTAAAACCACCCCTGTAAATTCTTTTAAACCAATCAGTGCGTGCCAACCGTGACCAATTCAATAGCATTGGATGGGTACTAAATGTTGATACTAAAGTGTTACCAATTTAGATGTAATAAGTACCTAAAAATCTTTAAACGACTTTTTAGAGTTTATTTTACCGCTGTCTAATTACTGCAACTCATTGACCAAGCATGACCAATTTTTGATCAATGGAATGTTGATGTTGACGTGCTAAATATAATAATATAGTGAGCAGTACCTCAAAATTTTAAACTTTTTATATTTATTTGGTCATGTATGATTAATTTAAAGCGTTAACATTTTTTGATCACGTTGATATGTTAAACACGCAGTAAAAGTTGGTGTATGGCTGACAAATTCGTCACACTTAGTGACCATTTATGACCATTTCGTGACCAATTCAAAGCTGTATTTAAAAAATACATTTTGGGCCGATTAATAGATAGGACTCATCTGTCTGCACAGGTCTCTGGATCCAGGAAGGGCGGAAGTATTAAAACATTGTTTATATTAACTTGTAAAATTCCCTTTTTATCAGTATTTAATTGAAAGTGTTTTATTTCATTTTAGATTTTAATTTTGATTTTAAATTATTATTGTAGACGATATGTAAATAAATTAAAAAAAAATAATTATTATCAATAAAAACCAAACTGATAAGTATCAATTAAAAATGGGTTGTTCAGATCAAAAGTACCTGATTACAGGATGTTAACTATATGGGTATAAAATTTAAAGAACGATTCTTGAAGTACTTTTGTAACAAAAATAATGTTCGTTTTTAGGATACAGGGTGGTAAACTTAAAAAAAATTGTGAATAATATTTAATTATAATCTGACGGTATTGTTTATAGTTGTATGTAAGTGGTTACTTTGGTATTACCTTAAATAAGTAAATATATTTGGCCCCGTGATGTCTTGAGCAACACCTAAGAGCTATTTATATATATTTTTTTTGAATACGATATAGCCTTTTCTTGGGTATAGGTTTATAAATATTCAGTGAGGTCCGAAAGTCCGTTGCCCTCATTCTAACTTCTATACCGTTCGATGTATTTTTATAAAACTTGAATAGATAATATAACACCACACTAAGAGAAATTTCTAGCGACCATAATTAAAGTTTTAATAATCATAACTAAATTATCTCAGTTAAATAGGGGACAGATAAGATCAGTTAATGCCATAATTAAAGTTGACTTTCTACTTCCAAATTAGTTATTATAACTAAGTCGGTTTAAAAACCAAAAAATATCTTATATGTTAGCGACCATTAATTGGCATCAGTAGTGTGGTTATTAAAGTCGTCTAGTTACCGCTGTTAGTTATATATAGTTATTAAGACATTTACTTTTTACTGCTCAAGGGACTTAGTTGTGACTGATATTCAATCTTATTATCAGTATTACTATATCAACATTATAATCAATATTGTAATGTTAATGGACCTAACTAAAGAGCTTTTGTATGGTTATAATTTTCAGGACTTAGGGTAATACCTAAGCTTTAATTAAAGTAGCAAAAAATGTAGCTTGCTGGAATATACAGGTTGTCCCGAAAGGTGAGGTCAAAAATGATAGGGGTGGTAGAGTGAGCCAAAATAATGTTAGTACTTCATCTATCGCGATTCCTTAGGGAGTTATTGAGGTTTAAAGTTACAATATAAAAAAAAATGTATTTCATTAATAACTTTTGAACGGTTGCCACAATAATAATGATATTTAGGCATTTAAATTAACTCGCACTAATGCTCTTTTCCATAGGCAAATGACGCGCCGTATATTTAATGCATTTCTTACAGAGGTAAAAAAATTACATTTTGGTTTGACCGTATAATTTTTTTATCATTTTTGTACAAAAAAGGTAACTTTATTTAAATTGATACCTTGGACCGTTTTTTCATAAAAACGCATTTTAAATCCAAACATACCCCCATTTTGTATGTAATAAAAAATCAATTTTTTGAGAAAATTATTTAAATATGGTAAAATTTTTAAAAAACAGCCTTTATTTGTGTTATAAAGTTTCAAAGGCCTATAAACACCATTTTTAATTTTTTAAACGACATTTTAATATTTTCCTCAAAAAATGGATTTTTTGTTATATACAAAATAGGGGTATGTCTGGTTTTTAAAATGCGATTTTATGAAGAATGGTCCAAGATATCGATTTACATAAGGTATAAAAAATTCGTCTTACCCTGTATCATTATGAATTGCTGCGCTATCATTTGCCTATGGAAAAACACACTGGTATGAGATTATTTAAATTCCCAAATATAATTATTATTGGGGCAACCGTTTAAAAGTTATAAATGAAATACATTTTTTTTATTCTAACTTTAAACGTCAATAACTCCCTAAGACAGCGCCATAGAACTTTTTTTATATGAAGTACTAACATTATTTTGGCTCACTCTATCACTCCTACCATTTTTGACCTTACATTTCGGGACACCCTGTATAAGCCTTAGTTATTGTAGTATATGGGCTTTAGTTGCTTCAGCAAACAAGCTCTAGTTCCTGTAGCAAATTAAATTTATAAAATATATATGGTCAATGGAGTATATGGAGAAGTATTAGGAATTAGAATCTATAAATTTGTATGTATGTATTTATATTAGAAGAGAGAACGAGGTTGGCTCGTTAGCATATCCTAAAAAGGTATTTTATTCAAAACACTTTGTTAGAATCCGTATTTAGGGAAAGGTTTTTTTCCAAAAAGCATTTAATAATATAATTTTAAGCTAAGCATTAACTAAATGGCAATATCAATTTACGAAATTATTTATTTATTAAGTTCTAAATTATCGTTAAAAATCAAATGCTGTTTAAGGATATACTAATAAGTCAATATCCATTATTGCTGTTGTATTTATCGTTGCGGAGTCCTTAAATCTATGTATAAATGCCCATGGCTATGGGCTCCCATGTCGGTAGCTGGCTCCTTTGAAATATATACAAAACGTCACACATTTTTTTTACAATACTCTTTACCATTCCAATGAGTGTAACCCCCTAAAATCAACCCCAAACTTCCACGCCCCCGGAATCTCAAAATACGCCCTTAAGTAAGTTACGATGTTTAAGGGATATATTCATCTGTATTTGCGCACAGACCCACATGCATGCGCCGCGAGGCCAAAAGTTGTTGAGACAAGATGGTATGTAATCCCTAACCAGTTAAGACAAGGGGTGTGTGACACCCGGCTAGTTAAGGCAAGGTGGTGTGTGGTACCCGAATTTGGGGTTGATATTGGGGTTGCGCCAACTGGGACTTTTAATCAGCATGCTGAGAGTTATCTTCGTGCAAAATGCAGATGAATATATCCCTTAAACACTGTAACATATTTTTGGGCTTCTTTAGATTTCGGGGGCGTGGGGGTCGGGGTTTGTTTCTGGGGGTGTTGCGCCTATTAAATCTTTTGATCATCATGCTGAGAGATACCTCTGTGCGAAAACTCAGATGAGTATATCCCCTTAACATCGTTACTTACTTTACGGCGTATTTGGAGACTGCGGGAGCGTGGGTTGATTTTAGGGGTTGCTCCCTTTAAATCTTTTGATCATTATGCTAAGAGATACCTCTTTGCAAACATTTATAGAATATATCCTTAAACATCGTAACTTACTTTAGAACTTATTATGAGATATCAAGGGGCCTAGGGGTCTGGAGTTGATTTTAGGGGATTCCACCTATTGGGACTTGTGATCTATGACAAGTTTCAGTGAATTTAACGCAGGGTACAACCATATAAAAACAAATATATAATAGAAAGTGTTATGGGAGCCAATGAATACATGTTCGACGCAACCAACAATACACTATAATTTTAGTTAGGAGCATACCCAAGGGAGGGCGCTAATTGCATACACATTTTTCGGTCAATGCAGATCAACCAGACACTTCTGGGTTTTTGCATTGCGTGGGTTATTCCACAAAATACAAAAGGTTAGGTTATTCTTTTGTAGTTGCCGCAGTTTTTGCGTACTGGTATATTTTGTGTTTTAAGTGTGTTTTTTATTAAAAATAGTTAATTTTGTTAAAAAACAATAGTGTGAATGTTATGTAGTGCCAGTAGTGCCTTATTGTCAGAATACAACTAGTAAAAAGACATACTTTTCCGAAAC
Organism: Listronotus bonariensis; assembly: GCA_014170235.1. Taxonomy (NCBI): domain Eukaryota; kingdom Metazoa; phylum Arthropoda; class Insecta; order Coleoptera; family Curculionidae; genus Listronotus; species Listronotus bonariensis. The sequence continues at coordinate 30,535 of JACEGR010006615.1, forward strand.
GTGACAAAACGTTCTGAAGCATAATCAAGTTGGAAATCCTAATTTCAAAAACAAAAACCTTTCACCAAGTATGTAAAACATTTGTAGTATATGACGGGCATTTTTGTGAAGCTAGCACCTAGCAGGAACAAAGAGAGGGTCACGAAAAAGAGGATGATCCTACAAAATATTTACCACAAGTAAGTATTTCTCAGTGTTTAAATTTATTAAATTACGTAGTATTTTCATGTAATTTTCAGAATATTTTCATGTATGGGTAATTATACTGATACATTAAATTAAATTTGGAGTCTCAATTAGGTTGATAAACAAATTTTATAATCATGTTTTTTTTAACATTTATTGTTAAAACAGAGTTAATTTATCATTTGGGTTTATTCTTTTTATGTAATATTTCAGGTATAAGAAGAAAAATGTTCCATTAGTTGCTACACCGAAGTCATCGAAAACAAATTTTGACACCCAAGATTCTTTAATAACAGCAATCCGTTTACTGTCAAAGAAATTAAGATTAATTTTTGGTAAGTATATACATCATGTTAACTTTTGTAAGGTATCTATGATAGCATCTTCTTTTAAAAGATAAAGAATGTGGTTTTTGCAATAGTGTGTAACTTTTTTATAAAAGTGCCATATTACATAGAATCTAGTGGCATACCTATATGAATTCCTTACAGAGACACTGTTTTTAACCCTTTGTTCCCTAGTGGTCACACAGTGAGGACACTTAAAAATAAATATATTTTTAAGTGCCTGGTGACTTCGCGGCGAATACACACATTAGTTGTTTACGGATGTTGTTGCTAAGTGATAAAGTGTGATTGATTTTATGCATTACAACAATATATTAGGAAGATGGCGGGTAAGTTTTGGTTTTAATATTTATCAAGTATATTGTTTTATAGATTTGTTATATTAATAATCATTAGTTCTACAAATAAATAGGATTTTTGATTGAAAATATCTGGTGGGCTCACCATGGGGACACTAGGACTCATAGAATCTGTTTTTGTTATTTATAGGTGGTAGTCCAAAAAATATATTTTTGCAAATAAAAAATATGAAAGCGGATGACTTGTTCGATTTTAATGAAGACATTCCATTGGATGTTAATAGCGAGCTGGGGGATGTAAGTGACGACGATATTGGGGAAGATGAACATATGACAAATTCTAATAGTGATGCAAATTTTGACATGTTTGACATAGAATCAATACCCATTATTTTTGATCAGGATATTTCTGTGACGGAGGGCAATAATACCAATTATTTAATCTGGGATAGCGATGATGAGCTCACGCTTTCCAGTTATTCAAGCACGAGAATTTGCAAAAAAAACATTTGGTCTAAATTTTAATGAATTAACTGGACCAAAAATTGGCCTTGATGTAGAAACTCCTACGGATATGTATCTTCAAATGTTTCCAGAAAGCCTTTGTAACCATATGGTATTTCAAACTAATTTTTACGCTTTACAAAAAGCTAGTGGTAATGCAAATAAAAAAACTTGGAGCTGTTTGTTCTGCGGCTATGGGTTTGATTGGGTCAGAGGACTCAGCTGTAAAAGGGCCGTCCATCAAGTGGATCAGTAAGTAATTTTAAGTGTATTGTTCCATATGAAATTCGATACGATTCACGTTCACATATGCCTATTCATTCTGAATAACCAAGAAGTGCTTCTTGTAGCAGCAAATCAGAACCCCACAAATCGAGGTGGCTTTGTACAAGGTAATTTTTATCAAATATAAATATTTTAAAACTTACTGGAATAACTTGTTTCAGATGGGACGTCGCGCTATGTCTGACGGATAAGAAAAAATGTTTCTTGGAATACCATAGTAAATAATTATTAAGCCCTTGTAACCTTAGTATAATAAATAATTTGCCTTTAAAATGCCTAGTGGTTTCACTGTGAAGACACCCCTCTAAACCTAAACCAAAAAAAAACATTAAAAAAAAAAACGGATTAATACCTTCCAGACACCATTATTAGGCAAGTACAGTATAACTTTTTTCTTAGTTTTATTAAAATGTAATTCCGGCCGCAAAGGGTTAAAATATTACTAAAACATGCTCTTTTTACATGTACTTTCATTGTCTATATTTTAATAAATATTCCAGTTAAGGCTCGCTGGGCATTTTAAAAATATGCACCTGTAAACCATTATCCTAAAAAGAAGCCTTTAATTTAATATAAAATGCAATGTATATAAATAATAATATCAATCATAATTATACTTACATATAAGTATTTTTTATCATTTTTGTTTTATAATAATTATTTTTTGCTAAGTAAAGAAAACTAAGATTTGCTTACAACTGCAGATCGTAGCAAAACAATTATCATTTAACTATGGCATAAGTTAAACCAGAACTATTTTATTTATTTTTATATTTTTTTCTATACATTTTTCAAGTAAATCTTGCTATAATGAAATTATAAACATAGTGGCCATTTAAAAACGAAACAGAGCTTATTTTGACACACCAGGTCATTTAAGGAAAAACGTTTGGACATGCATGGCAATTTTTGATTTTAGAGAGAAACATTTCTTTGCCACTTTTCCCTCCTGAACTGCAACCCTCTAGCAGAAATGAGACTCACCCCCAAACCTTAAGTAGAAAGAGGTATCGAGCGACACCTGATTTTGAAGGTGTCTCGACCCCAATTACCACTGGCAAGTTTAAAGTTTCTGCTATTTTTCCCGTTGATATGACACCGTGTTAAAATTTTTACTTTAATTTTTTTAATGTATAATATTAAATTACTTGTAAGAGCAGGCTACTTTAAACTAAGGGGATATGATAAGAGTTATATAATGTTCAAAATAAAATAATAATCATTCTGGCTATGGGGGCGAGTGCCACCCCTTCTAGAGGGTTGCAGATGGGGGTGGTAAAAGGGGCAAAAAATGTTCCCTTTAAAATTAAAAATTGATGTGTCCGAGCTTTTTCCTTAAATGACACGAGTGCCCAAAATTGTTTCATTATCAAATGGCCACCCTGTATATTTATACCTAATACATATTTGTAAAATGATTATGCAATTAAAATGTATTTGCTTTTAGTTAATGTACCACTACCTGGCCCATCTAATGTACATAAATGTAAATGTTCCTGAACCACAAATCTCCCAAAGCAATACTTTTGCAACATGTAAGTCAATTTAGGTGTTCTTGTATAGTAGATAACTACGTAAAGTGATTAGTATGTAATAAAATATAAAAAATAAAATTTTATTTGGCTTTTTATTTGTTTGATAAATAAAAAATAATATAGGGGCTGAAATATTTTTCCATACATTATACAGACTGTCCACGGATGAGGTTTACAATAGGACAAATAGATAAAAAATTTAATTTTTCGGCAAAAAAATTATTCCTAATAAAAATTTGTGCTTGTGATTTTGTATACAGGGTGCGCGAAAACTTGAAAAGCATGATTTTTCTCTAAGAGTAAACACTTTTATTTTAATTTCTAGGTAAAATGTTATTTGGAAAATTTCTTTAGAATAAAGTTATTATCAATTAAAAAAAATATAACATTTTTTCCATAATTTGGCGAAAATGCCTTGATCACATTCATTTACAGTTGGAAACTTGTGTTGTATATGAATTTGTGGGGAGGCGGGTATTTAAAAAGCAAGTTATGACAGTTTTTTAGTCTATTTTATTATAAAAATTTAAAATAATTCACTTTTGATAACAGCAAAATCAATTTTATAAAGCTTTTGTAAAATAAATAAAGTAATTTAAAATGCTATTCTTTATAAATTTTCTAAACGACATTTTGCCTAAAAATGAAAAATAAAGGTAGTTTACTCTTGGAAAAATTAATGTTTTTAAGTTTTTGTACCCTGTATACAAAATCAACATTGTCTCTTGGTGAATCACATTTTGTATACAAGCAAAAATTTTCTTTGGAAAAATCTTTTTCTAAAAAAATATTTTTTTATCCATTTGTCCTCTTGTAAACCCCATCCGTTGACAGTCTATAGATAACCCGGACTTTCTTTTATCCTTTATTTCCTTTCATCCCTTATAACCTAATAACTTTAAATTTGTAATTTAAAGTTACTTAAAGAAATTATGCAAAACACATACAATTTCATTGATACTTTAACAAATATTTCATTCAGAAGAATAGTATATTTCTATTACGATATCAACATTTTTACGTTTAACCCTATCTCTTTAAGTATCTTAAAATGAAAACTTGAGTTTTCTAGTTATAGTACTTAACTAACCAGAAGATACTGGGTGTCCCAACTCTATTCATACACAAAATAACTTCACCCCTATACCTAATAAAAAAAAGCTTTGAATAAAAAATGTTTTTGTTTGGAAAATATATTTATTTTATTGACAGTATAGGTACTTGTACAAGGTGTTAAAATGTGTTTACTATTAAATAATTAAGTTCAACTTACTGTATTTTTACAAATCATGAGTATTTAATTGTATTGCTGATCTTTACTAAAGTAAAAAATAGTATATCCGCTATAAATAATTAAAAATAGTTTGGAGTGGCAGGTAACGTTAAAACATGAAATTAATTATTTAATATTTTAGGTACTTATTCTAAAAATCCTTAGAATTTACGTATAGTGCATTTTTAATGAAGAATTTAATAGCAAGTCTGAACTGGTCAAAACATTCAGGGCGTTCCATTTAAAAACACTTACTTGAGAATAAAAATTTAGTTTTGAGACACTTAATATATTTACCAACACTGTCAATAAAATTTGCGTTACAAAAACGTATTTTTTTTAAAGTTTTTTTCTAGCTTGTACAGGGACACAGTTGTTTCGTGTATAGGGTTGAAACACCTTGTAATACTTTTCAATAAAATTAATTTAAATTTCGCGGTAAATACTACTTTCTTAATAATTGTGTAGATGGCGCCACTGGCAAAAAATTGGGTTTAGTGGTTAGAATCCTACGTTATTTGTCTTTGTTTAGCTGCATAGCTTAGGAGCATATCCGAGGGATGGCGCAATCAACACTATATCAAGCGGATACACGGCAGTTTCTATTATATATTTGTTTTTATATGGGTACAACTTCATAAGGTTTGTGCGGGTATATTTGTTTTTATCATAATAGAAATAAAAAATTAGGTCGTTTAACATCTATTTATTATCTTACAGACATCTAGATATTGATATAAAAACTTATATATTGGTTTAAGTTCTTTATTATTTATTTTTAAAATTAGTGACAGCAAAATGGTCTAATTCTACACTACATTCTATTATGAATATATTCATTAACTGCATTCAGCATATCAGTTCCTATTGATTGGACAAACTTTTCCACGATTTTAATTATGAATGGATGCATAAATGTAGTGACCACACTTGTCATTAAATTGCTTAACCAGTCAAATAGACCGTTACCAGTAAATTTTACTGTAATTTTCCTAAAAAAAACAAAGTCAACAAGTTTACCCAACATTAAAATAGCGTATTTTTCTACTCGCGTGCAAAAAGTTCGCTTTTCCGGTGTTTCTAAGGGGGGTTGTAGAGTTAGAACGTTGACAAAACAGTCTATTGTCATGTTTTAATCTATTAAAAGGCAAAAGAGTCTAATAAGCATATTTTGCAGAAAAAAATTAATAGCAAAACAATCTAATATACTTTTAGAGTCTTTGAGCAGTGTTTTTAAACCATGACAAAAGAAGCTATTGTACATTAGATTGTTTTACCTTTGACTTTGTCATACTTTTATAGAGTTTATTGTATATTAGGCTGTTTTGCCTTAGTTTAAATAAAAAAGATAGACATATCCAAACGCGCCGCGATAATTTCCACTTCTAAAAAGAAGATAATTAAACGAGGTTGAATTCTAAAATTCTAAAAACAAGAGGGCTCTTTTGGTTAAATTTACCTGAAATCAAAAATGCCCCCGACATTTTAAACAAACGATTTGAATGTGTTAGATGTTTAATATATTTTGTTTCCGACGTTTCTTCTGGTATCCTATATAAATTTCTAGCTACCCCCATGTAATGTAATAAGGCACTGGTAAAGCTCTACCTAAATTAAGACAATTGGGTCCAGTAGCGTATTAGTGGGCACCACAGACAATATTATAAGAAAAAAAGTACACCACTGACTTTTTATAAAGTTTTTATACTTTTTTCAGATTAAACAATCAAAGATGCAACTTTTTAGTCTCTTGTATTTTCTTGGTATCTTGCTTCGTTTTCAAGAAAAAAAAATATTTTGAGGCAAATATTTGTGTTTTTTTTTTGCTTTTTTATGTAATGTCTATGGGTATTTTTAAAAGACAATAAAGTGGCTTTATTATTTTTCTCGAAAACAAAGCTAGATACAAAGAAAAAACAAAACGAAAAGTTGGATTGTTAATTGCTTAATCAGAAAAAATTATTAAAACTTCAAAAAAGTCAGTGGCGTACTTTTTTTCACAATAATATTGGCTGTGGCGCCCACTGAGACGCCACTGGACCCAACATTCCTAATCTAGGCAGAGCTTTACAAGAGCCATATTACATTTAATAAGTGTCCCAAATTTTGTCTAAACCGGTTAACGGTTTTTACAGGTATTTTAAAAATACTGGTATTTTTTTTAAACTTTAACGTCCTGTATCTCAGAAATAAAGCAAGTTCGGACATATGTTTATAGGAACTTTTTTTTCATAAAAAAAATAAAAAATCGTTCCCTTAAGTTTTGCACCGTAATTAAAAAATATTTTAAATTATTTAAATAAAAATAAACAAAAAAGGCTTACTCCCTTTTTTTTCATTATCACTCGTTATTTGCATTTTAAACTTATATTTTTTTCAAATCATTATTTTCCTATATCAAGTTTTTAGCATTTTTTTTTTTTAATATCAGTCATTGTTTGTTCTTAACTTAATTTTTTAAGTTTATAGGTATAGGTTAAAAACCATCCTGTATATATATTTTTATCATTAAATTCAAAATAATTCTTACCCAGTGTTTTTCATACTTAATTCTCCCAAAGTAAAAGTTTGGGTATTGGTATCATATGTTATTTCAAGGTTTAATTTTGCATCGGCTAGTTTTCCTTGTACGTCACCCTTATATTTATTAGGGTTACTTTTGTGTGGTACCCATACGTAAACTAAAATAACAAAATAGTCTTACTAACTGATATATAAAATTAAAACTATATAAAAGGCGTATCTTTCTTCGGCAAATTGTACAACATAAAATAAAAAAATGCTATTCATTATGTCAAAGAGAATGGGAAACCAATTGCTATTTTTAATATAAAAACTGTTTTTTTTTCTTTCTTAGTTATTTTGTATATATTTTAATAATAAAAATTTATTTAAATCTTTTTATTTGGTTGGTATATTTTTAATGTTCAAAGTGCATATTGGTTAAATAAAACTATATGTAAGGAAGACATGGTAAATTATTAGGATTTTATAGCATATTATTTTGGATATGTACATTTTGCGCCAATAAAAAGAGCAATTAACATATAAAAAGGTTATACATTTTAGGATATTTTAAAGTGTATCTCTTAGTATATATTTTAAAACCTTTATTAAATAACCAAGAAATAAATAATAGTTTAAAAAACTAAAAAAACATGCTTTTATATGCAACCGAACTAAAAATTAGAGAATAATTTTTCATTGCAAAGAGTTTGTCACTTCATAGTAAAAAGCGTGGGGTGCATTTTACTATTTTTCATCACTTTTCCCTCATAGATATTTGCAAATAGAATAATTACAACATTTAATATATTAAGCACCCCACGCTTTTATTCTGAAGTGACAATCTCTTTGTAATAAAAAATTATTTTCTAATTTTTAGTTCGGTTGCATATAAAAGCGTGTTTTTTTAGTTTTTTTAAACTATTATTTATTTTTCATTTTTTAGTTCGATATATCAATTAGTTTTCTGCGGTCATGTGATATTGAAATGTTTTACGAACTATTTATGTATGTATGCATGTAAGACTGAAACTGCACGCATGCGCAGATCACTCGCCTAGCTTTAGCTCGCTTACTCTTTCACAGAGGATCTGTAAAGGAATTTATTTATCCTGGCGGTCCTAATCAGGATAACGAGATACTGTTTTTAAATTATTGCATTGTCATCGGTCCTTGATACGTGTGCAAAGTTTCAAAGAAATTGAATCGCTGGGAGTTGGTAAAAATTAGGCTCAAAGATTTTGTTACATAGATAGATAGATAGATAGATAGATAGATAGATAGATAGATAGATAGATAGATAGATAGATAGATAGATAGATAGATAGATAGATAGATAGATAGATAGATAGATAGATAGATAGATAGATAGATAGATAGATAGATAGATAGATAGATAGATAGATAGATAGATAGATAGATAGATAGATAGATAGATAGATAGATAGATAGATAGATAGATAGATAGATAGATAGATAGATAGATAGATAGATAGATAGATAGATAGATAGATAGATAGATAGATAGACAGATAGATACAACCCAAGCTAATAAAAGCGTGTTAAAAAGGTCCTCATCTCATTGTTTACTACTTTTTATTCCCTTTTGGTATTCGACTCGTGACGATTTTGGTATTCGAATACTGCTTACACATTCCGGTATTCAAATACTCAAAAAAGGATTCGTCGAATACTTCAAAAGTATTCGAATAGCAATATACTAACCAAAAAGTATTCGGCCGAATACCGAATACCAAACACACAAATCTATTCGAATGCTATTCGATACTGGCAAAATCTATTCTGAATACTGAGTATTCGAATACGACCCAACTCTGCACAAATCGACAACTTAGATGAATTAAATTTTTGTATTAGTTTTTTTTTATTAAATAATACAAATGTAATTTAACCAATGTTAGGTATTTATTGTTAAAATCGTCTGTATTTATATAAGCTTTAAATAGAGACAGAATACTTACTAATATAGCTTTAAAACTTAAAGGTAACATAAAGGTTAGTTTCTTTGTTGACGTATGGTAACTTATAATTACGTCACCATCACGTTTTATAGTGGACAAATCTTGAAGCCAGCCAGATGATAAAGTGATGCTTCCAACTGGGAATAACTAAAAAGACAGTGGTAGTACTTTACTAACTGTAAAGGGCGTATAAATAAATTAAAAAAATTATGCAAACATTTTAACAGTTATGTGTTGGATAATCAAACCTTATAAATAAAATAATTTATTTTTTAAATGAGCCATAATAAACATCTTCTTAATGCAACTGCAATTGGGTATTTTTTGTGGCAAATTTCAAACAGCTATTTCTTAGCTCCATCACGCTGGAACCCGCTTTAGAAAAAACCTACTTTTTTAGCTCATTTATAACTACAAACGCTACTTATGATTGTAGTAAAGTTTATTTTTTGTAGTACCAATAATTACTCAGCCAACCTAATTAATGTTGTTCTAAGCCAGAAAAGAAATAAAACTGCTTTAAAAACTTTTGGAATACAATTTATATTGATTGTAGTTTACTGTAGCGACGAAAAAAATCTCAATCTCATGTAAGTCAAAAATATTTAAAAATAACATAGCTATGGAAAGACAAAAAAATTGTTCAAAACTTTTTAGCTCATTTTTAACTACAAACGCTACTAATGATTGTAGTAAAGTTTATTTTTGTAGTACCAATAATTACGTAGCTAACCTAATTAATATTGTTCTACGCCAGAAAAGAAATAAAACTGCGTTAAAAATTTTGGAATACCTTAGAATTGATTGTAGTTTATTATAGCGACGAAAAAAATCTCAATTCCATATTAGTCAAAAAATATTATAAATAAATTAAAAATAACATAGCTATGGGAAGTTAAATATTTTTGGACTTATATGGGATTAAGATTTTTGTCGTCGCTACAATAAACTACAATCAATATAAAGTGTATTCCAAAAGTTTTTAAAGCAGTTTTATTTCTTTTCTGACTTAGAACAATATTAATTAGGTTAGCTGCGTAAATATTGATAGTACAAAAAAACAAACTTTACTACAATCATTAGTAGGATTTGTAGTTAAAAATGAGCTAAAAAAGTTTTGAACAATTTTTTTGTCTTCCCATAGCTAAGTTATTTTTAATATTTTTTGACTTATATGGGATTAAGATTTTTTTCGTCGCTACAGTAAATTACAATCAATATAAAGTGTATTCCAAAAGTTTTTAAAGCAGTTTTATTTTTTTTTTTCTGCTTTAGCACAATATTATTTAGGTTAGTTGCGTAAATATTAGTACTACAAAAATAAACTTTACTACAATCATTAGTAGGATTTGTAGTTAAAAATGAGCTAAAAAAAGTTTTGAACAATTTTTTTGTCTTCCCATAGCTAAGTTATTTTTAATATTTTTTGACTTATATGGGATTAAGTTTTTTTTTCGTCGCTACAGTAAACTACAATCAATATAAAGTGTATTCCAAAAGTTTTTAAAGCAGTTTTTTTTCTGGTTTAGCACAATATTATTTGGGTTAGTTGCGTAAATATTTGTACTACAAAAATAAACTTTAGTACAATCATTAGTAGCGTTTGTAGTTAAAAATGAGCTAAAAAAGTTTTGAACAATTTTTTTGACTTCCCATAGCTATGTTATTTTTTAATATTTTTTGGCTTATATGGGATTAAGATTTTTTTCGTCGCTACAATAAACTACAATCAATATAAAGTGTATTCCAAAAGTTTCTAAAGCAGTTTTTTTTCTGGTTTAGCACAATATTATTTAGGTTAGTTGCGTAAATATTAGTACTACAAAAAGTGGACTTTACTACATTTAATGGTACGGCTGCGTAATTATTGGTACTACAAAAAATAAACTTTACTACAATCATTAGTAGCGTTTGCAGTTATAAATGAGCTAAAAAAAAGTTTTGAACAATTTTTTGTCTTCCCATAGCTATGTTATTTTTAAATATTCTTTGACTTACGTGAGATTAAGATTTTTTTTCGTCGCTACAATAAACTACAATCAATATAAAGTGTATTACAAAAGTTTTTAAAGCAGTTTTATTTTTTTCTGTTTTAGCACAATATTGTTTAGGTTAGGTGCTTAAATATTAGTACTACAAAAAATAAACTTTACTACAATCATTAGTAGCGTTTGTAGTTAAAAATGGGCTGAAAAAGTTTTGAACAATTTTTTTGCCTTCCTATAGCTATGTTATTTTTAAATATTTTTTGACTTTGATTAAAATTGACGTATAGTGTGTTAGACATTTTTGATGTAGAATTTAGTACAGAGTCAAAATGTGTTTAAATATACAGGGTGTCCAAAAAAACTATTTGATAATGAAAATTATTTGTTTAAGACGAATTGTATAATAACTAGTACTATTCATGAAAAGAAAGTTTTCAAAAAACATTTTTTATTTTAAGTTTATTTTTTTATATTGTACAGGAGCAAAGTTATTTCGTGTATAAATAGAATTAGGACACCCTGTATATGTACTTAGAGAATGTTTAAACAATTATCAGATTAACAGATTTTTAGTATAAATATAAATTACAAGATAAATTGTTAAGTGTTAAACATATAATTTAAATGGGCTTGTCGTTTCTAAATTTGCCCCTTGATATTTTACTAGTCACCCCAACAAAATATCCAAAATGTCTAAAGAAAATGTCAGTTATTTAAAACATCGTTTTGTTGAGTTACAATTAATTTAGTATTGGTTACTATTTTAATTAATTGATTAGTATTTTGTTAATTAAATTGTTTCATAGTTTTTTTAAGCGGATTGGTTGGTTTAAGGTAAGGTTGGTCATTTGATCATGTTTGCACTGCAGCCTATTGGCTTATTGTGCACTCTCTCTTGTTACAGAAGTCCACTACCCCTACTCAGGTTTAGTAGATTTCTGCCAGGATGTTCATGCGGGAGAGGATTCGCGCCATGTATGTTTTCAAATGTCTTTTGCGTGACCGTGCAATGTAGTTGTTATACAAAGTTTATTATTTAAAATTAGGTATTTAACAAAACTAAATTGTCTTTACTCCGCCACTGTACAGGGTGGCACGAATTCGACGCTCATCATTGGGATTTCGGAAACCGTAAGAGATGCAGGATCGGTTAAATGAAGGCAAAGTTGCGCAATTTGATGATCAATAAAATGCCGTTTTGCGTTTTAAAAATTCCGAGTACTTCCCAAGATATTCGAAAAAACCGGAATTTTCAATTTTGGTTTCTATTGTTCCCTGGCTATATTTGTTAAGATAACTCAAAATGAAAAACACGTTTTCATGGCCACTTTTTCTGCTCTATAATTCAGTGTGATTAAATATTAAATCTGACGTTTCGGCTTCTGGCGACCATCATCAACTTAATTTTTTTAAATACGAACCTGATATTTTTTTCAATTTAATTAAATCCTTTCATCACTCTTAAAACACTATATATCGCCACTTTGATATTTGCTTACGTTTCGTACAGATAATTCTATCACCAGAATATTGCATATTTATTTAACCATAATACGGCCCTGAACTACATTTTTAGGTAAAAAGGTAAAAAAAAGAATAAACTTATTACATATTCATAATGTTTTATTGCAACTCATTGATATCTAACAGCGGAAATTACTTTTAACAGAAACCAACCAGCAGGTACGAATTCAAGGGAGAACTTCATTTAATGTATGGATTGGTATGTGGAGGTAAAAATTATTGGACCATTCGTTTACGAAGGGACCTTAACTTCCGAACTATATCTAAATTGGATTAGGAATGATGTCTTAGACGTTCTAGATAATCAACCTTTGGCAGTATTTCAAGAAATATGGTGGCAGCAAGACGGAGCTCCTGCCCACATTGGAAGGGAAGTAGCTCAATTCCTTTACCATATATTTCCTAATAAATGGTTTTGCAAGATGGCCCGTTAAGAGCCCAGATCTTAGTCCCCTAGATTATTTCCTTTGGGGATATCTTAAGAACCGTTTATTTAAAAATGCACCTCACGACCTTTAAGTACTACGACAAAATTTAATAAGGGAAGTTGCTGCCATTCCTGCGAGAACAATTAATCGAGCTGTATTAAAAATACAAAGCAAAGCAAGAAAAATGCATTGAGGCGGAAGGTTATCTCTTTAAACACCTATAATAGTGATTAAATTATGTTTATATTTAATATGGGCATCAAGATAGTATTACAAATTGTTTATGTAAGCTGATTTGTTGTCTACCTTTTTGTATCTTATGTCTAATATTCATGAAATTTTCGGTTAATAAAGTAATTTCCGCTGTTAGATATCAATGAGTTGCAATAAAAGATTACGAATATGTAATAAGTTTATTCTTTTTTACCTTCTTACCTAAAAATGTAGTTCAGGGCCGTATTATGGTAAAATAAATATGTGATGGTGATGGAATTTTCTGTACGAAACGTCGGCAAATATCAAATTGGCGATATATAGTGTTTTAAGAGTGATGAAAGGATTTAATTAAATTGAAAAAATATCAGGTTCGGATTTAAAAAAATTAAGTTGATGATGGTCGCCAGAAGCCGAAATGTCAGATTCAATATTTAATCACACTGAATTATAGAGCAGAAAAAGTGGCCATGAAAACGTGTTTTTCATTTTGAGTTATCTTAACAAATATAGCCAGGAAACAACAGAAACCAAAATTGAAAATTCCGGTTTTTTTCGAATATCTTCGGAAGTACTCGGAATTTTTTAAAACGCAAAACGGCATTTTATTGAGCATAAAATTGCGCAACTTTGCCTCCATTTAACCGATCCTGTATCTCTTACGGTTTCCGAAATCCCAATGATGAGCGTCGAATTCGAGCCACCCTGTACATACATATCATTTTATAAAATCATGCTTTGAGTAGGTCTCTGGAACGTAATTGTAAAAACTCTATTTTATTTTGTAAATACTTTACATTTTTATGAGGGTAGCACCGCCTAGAGTCGCCTAAATTAAGCAGTGGTGCCACCTTAGCTTTAAATCAAGAATTGTGTGCAAAAAGAAGGAAATATAGTAAAAGTAGGATTAGTTTAGATTTCAAGTCTGATGATGAATATCTCGGTAATTGTTCTAGAAAGTTACGGCAACTTCGATTTCAACGAAATTTGGTATACGGGATTTTTTTGGGGCGCTAATCACGAATCTAACAAAAAATTTTTCGGCAACATTTCGTTTTCGAGATATTCATCAGTTAAAATTCAAACTATCCTTCTTTTTCTATATTCTCCTTCTTTTTGTGTTTCAAAACAAATGCGAGAAATTTTAGGAAGTGATTTTTCATCAAAAAATTTGAAAAAACTTTAAATAAACATATGTCCTAAACGCTTTACTTTTTATAATATATATTTTAACTATTCTTTATCCAATTTTGTTTCAATTTGGCAATATTATTATTGACATTAAGGGGGTAATTTATCACTTACTTAATTACATTTAGTAAGTCCAGTGGTAACTCAAGAGGCAACTGAAGGAATATTTACAACAAGAAAACGGTACGCCACTGACTGTGTAAATGTGTGTAAAATTTTGTGCTTTCGTTAGATAAGGCAAATAAAAATACTGTTTTTATGTCTCCTAATTCTTTTCCGTATCTTGTTTAGTTTAAGAGAAAAAAATCACTTTATTGCATATTTGAGACCATAAAAGAAGCATTGCGGGATCTTTTTCTTTAAAAAATTGGTTTTATAATTTTTAATTAGCAATTATGTACCAAAAAAACAAATACTTTTTAAAAAGGTTTACATCCTGTATATCAGTTTTTTTTGATGAAAAATCATGTCTAAAATTTCTCGCATTTGTTTAGAAACACCCTTTATGTGAGGATGTTTTTTCTCTACCCCGCAAAGCCTGCATGTTTTGGGTCCATTGTAAATGCTCATTTCTTGGAAGGATTGCCTAGGGTATCCTTCGCATGTCTTTGGCCAGATGATGTATGCCAACAAGCAAGATGTTGTTGCGACCATCTACTTATCGCTGTTTTTATCACCTTTTTGGACAGTCCAAGTAATGGTACTGGACAGTTGAACCTTTTAGATGACCCAGCTTTTGCTAGCTCATCCGCTTTTTCATTGCCTTCTATTTTCGAGTATCCAGGAACACACGGAAATTCTATCCTGTCGTTCCTGGAGGCGAGGTCTTTTACCTATTAGCGGAATGTTTAAAATAACTTAAAATCTAAGGTCCAATTTGGAAGAGTAATTTGCCTTGCCCATCTGCTTACCGAATAAAATGTATTTTTTTTATCATATATTAGACAGTGTGGTTCATTAAGTGTGCAACAAATGAAAAACTTTTTATTTGTCAAAAAAATTATTCTTCAAAGATGGTGCATGGTTCAAAATTGTATTAGCACTAGTTAGTTTTATTAAAAGTTAAATGATATACAGAGTAGGTCAAAAAAAGTAAAAACTGCTTAAGGGTAAAGTACCCTTATTTTTAAAAAATACAACGAAATGTTAAATAAAAAAGTTATTTAGAATTAAAAGTTATGTTTAAATAACAAGTCATGGCCCTCTATTCAAATATTATTTTTATTTTTTTTTTTGAAAATTTTGAATTTACCCTGTATGATACAGATTTGTATTATTTTGATTTAATATTTCTTTATCAACTTTCTCAACCAACCGCTAACTTTAAGTTTGTTGCAAGGATATTTAATAGAGCCCTAAAATTATACAAATTTGCTTTTATAAGGGCAAACATAAATAATAAAATGCGAATAAAAATTCCTTATTTACCTTGTAAAACATTTGTTTGAAACTTTTATGGAAGTGTAGAACAGATAAATTAAAAAAAGTACGTCTTAGTAAGTTGGCCTTATATGAGAAAAACAATCAGATATTAAATTGTATTAGTCATTTACGAGGTTTGTACAAAAATATAATATTTGTTTAAGAGTAAAGTATCTCTCTCTATAAATCAAATATTATAGACAGTATGTCTTAGTAAGTTGGCTTTATATAACAAAAACAATCAGATATCAAATTGTATCAGTCATCTACGAGGTTTTTACAAAAAGTAATTTTTGCTTAAGAGTAAAGAATCCATCTTCTTGCTAATAACAAAAATTGATTTAAAGAAAAGATGTTAAGAATTAAAAATTACTTTTAAGCATGCAATTTTGTTTATTTGCAGAAAAAAACTGTTTCCTTTTCTGCGATAATGGTAAATTTAATACTGTACATTTAGGGGTATTCATAAATTACATTACACGACTGTTGGAAATTTTAAACCCCTTTCCCCTTTTTGTCACAAGTTGTCACATTTTTACAACCGTGACCCCCGTGATGGGATGCCACACATTTTTGTTCTTTTAATTTATGCATGTATTTAAAAATAGTTAACAAAAAACAGCTTTTTTTTCCTATTTTATTAAATTATCTTTAATAAAATTAACACAAAGCCCAATATTTCTGATAATTTAGTAATAAATTTATTTTCGGACATTTTTTCAAGGCCATGAATATCTTGAAAATTATTAAATATTCGTGGCCGAGAAAAATGTCCCGGAATAATTTAAGCACGTGTGGTATTCGCTAAGAAAATTTCACACCAAGTTTGTGTTAAATAATATCCTTTTAAATTAATATTTGTAACTTTGACACGAGCTTTAAAATTTTACTATAAAAAAATATTTTCCATTTTACCAATTGTAGTTGCAAATATATGTAATTTTAGAGCTTATCAATGTTTATTCTTTTATATTATATATACCTTATATTACTACAGTTGGTAAAAATAGTTTGATTTAATTTTTTTAGACCCATACCTTGCTTTCGTTCGCTCTTCCAGTTATGTCTAGTACTTCAGTCTTATGATATTATTTTACTAACTGTAGTTGTATAAAATTGTCATTTAGGATCTTAAAACCTTACATTATTTTATATTATGTTATGTCTGAAATACTACAACTGGTACAAAATAACATTTTCTTTAATTATGTATGTGAATGGCAGACATGACATTAAAACAAATTCAATGATTATGTCAAATAATTTCCACTATAATTCGCTCCAGGGTACCTCAGGCAGGAGAAAAAAATTTCCGATAAATACTTGTGTTGTCATGGTAATGCAACCAAAACTACACATTTAATTGGTCAAAAAATAGTGATGTGGAATTTTCATAGTAATTTGCTCACACATAAATTACGTGTTTTAGTATTTTAAATTTTATCATTAGACGTAAAAAGCTATCGATCCCCTCAACTCTTGTCACAATATGTTCCTATAGGGCCTCCCCCGTGGCGCAGTGAACAGAGCTTTGATCTTCGAAGCCAGAAGTCGCCGGTTTGATTCCCAGCGGGGGAGACATATTTAGGTAGTAGTTATTTAAAAATAACGTCCGTGGTGGCAATACCACGTTCTCTAAAAGATCCTGTGAAATGCATTACTGAATGTTTCAGTGCTTGGACAACGTTAACGGAACAGGGGAACGATGGGTTAAACATTGAATAACCCCACACCCATGGTACTCTGGTATTTAGGCATATGCCTTCGTGGGATGTCAAAAAGATAAAAAAAAATAGGGATGTTTGAATGTTGTGTCAATTTACATAGACACATTGTATACACAAAAATACCGTTAATGGGTTATTTAAAAGTTATGGACAAGACTTTAATTTATTTATAAGAAAAGCATTTTTTCTTTATACATAAATAATTAAAATTGTGTAACAAATTTTATTTACATTTAAGGTTATATTCAAAAAAATCTTACCTCAAGGACTGTGTCGTCTAACTTTAGTGGATCCAGGCCATTATTTATTATACTTTGTTTAACAGTTTGTAAAAGATCATCAATAAGCTCATTTATTTCAATGTTAAATACACCATTTACTCTAAAAGCAAATCAAGGAAATTACTACAGTAAAAAGTAAACAGAACCAGTAAACTAGAGATATACAGGATGATTCAAAAATTGATCACGAAACTTAAGGGGTGATCCTACTTGACAAAATAAGGGAGCTTCATATAATTTCTTTTTTTTATAAATATTAAATATTTGGCACACAAATCGAGCTTTGCAGATTCTAAAATTTTAAGACAAAAGTACTTTTTTAAATACCGGCACTTTACCTAAAACTTAAAATTTATTTACATCAAAACTTTTATTTTTAACAGATATCGCAAAGCTGTGGGCGCCATTTTATAGACAATCAAACACTTAAAAATAAGGTACTCTTTATTAAAGTCGATAAACCTCAGCGTTTAGGCACCAATAGACATCAATTTTCATCAATTTCAATATAATTACCTACATACATACAGGGTGTCCAGTAACCCAACCGACAAACTTTACAAGGCGATTCTAGAACAGAATATAAGAAAAAAAACTTTATATAAGCATATGTCCCAGACGTCTTAGTTTTTGAACTACGGTGTGTTAAATATTTAAAAAAAAACTTTTTTAACCAAAATTAAGACGTTTAGGACATATGTTTTTATTTAAAAAAATCTTATTTTTTGTTGTAGAATCGTCTGGTTAAGTTTGTCGGTTGAGTTACTGGACACCCTGTATGTATGTAGGTAATTTGATTGAAATTGATGAAAACTTTGATGTCTATTGGTGCCTAAACGGTGAGGTTTATTGAGTTTAATAAAAAGTACCTTATTTTTAAGTTTTTGATTCTCTATAAAATGGCGCCCCAGCTTTGCGATATCTGTCAAAAAATAAAAGCTATGATGTAAATAAATTTTAAGTGTTAGGTAAAATGCCCTCCGGCGGTATTTAAAAAAAGTACTTTTGTCTTAAAATGTTAGAATCTGCAAAGCTCGATTTGGTCGCACCGAGCCCGAATTTAAAATGATAGGGGAAAGTAGGGCAAATTAATTCGGAAAAATTTAAGAGCACTTTTCATGCCTTTAAAAATAAAAACATCATTATTGTCAAGCTATTCTTTTAACATTTATAAAATAATAGGGTATGTAAATAATCTTGACTGATTTTTAATTTACCAACAAAGTTCACGCATAATATCTTTGTTTTAGGGAGACTAAGAGCATTCAGCATGGGCTCACTTTAAACAACCTTGGCAGATACATTTCGTTTTTTATTTACCAACCATCAAGAAAAAAAAGTTTTTAACGTTAAAATAGTATGCCATTTTACACTTATTACATGTATGTAATTTTACCCAAAACGACAATTTAGCAAACATGCTTAAATTTTAAGAGGATAAATATACCTTAGTAATCATATTTATAAAAAATAATAAAATTGGTAACAAAACTATGTAACTTCGCAAAAATGCAAAAATTCTAAATTGATTAGTATTATTTTGCGGTTGGTGAATTGGAATTTAAACTTGAAATGTCGTGCAAAAGTCGCTGCTAAAGCGTGAAATTTAGAAAGGATGAATTGTTTATTTTACCTGAGTATGCCATTTTAGGCCAGTTTCTCCTAATCCTTTCTGACTTTTGGATCCGTAATATAATTTTTATCCCTACGTAGAGGAAAAAGTCGACTATTTATTTATTGCATTATTTTAAACGGTAGCACGGCTTACAAATTAAATATTTTTTTATTAAAATGTGGTTTTTTAAAAACTGGAGTTGGAAAGTTAAAGTGGCATTTTTTAGAAACCCCTTTTTCCACATAAATAGTAACCAATTGTAGCTTGTCTTACTACAACTGTCTACCTAAGAAACAAGTGTACGTGTTTTTGAATTGTTTTTTAAAGTTCTTTAAATGGAGGGGGAAGTAGCTTTACAAGTGGACACATTGTATATTTACACTTTTTACTTTTATGATTTGATCAAGTCATTTTTTTTTGTCTTTGGACTAAATGCTAACATACCGTGGGTGTCTTAAGGTAGTTCAACGATACCACAAGAGTCAAATGAGTGCTTAAGGTAATTTGAATACCGTTGTATATATATTTGACAACGCTACGTTAAAACAATAGTAATCATAAGCAAAAATCTACTGCACAAGCGCATTTTGAAAAAAAAATTATTGGTTTTAAACTGTTAGGTCTATTTACTAATAAAATCTCTAAACCACCCTTATCATATCACCAAAAAAATGTTTCATTGGAAAGGCAAAACAGTCACTGAAAAAATTATAACAAATTTGTAAAACAAGTGCAAGTAGCACATTAATTTAGGGATAAACATGGAAAGTTACTGTCACCTAAACTTTCAACTAACGTTAATATTGATACCTACATCGGATTATGGTCGTCGAATTGTTAACCTAAAAACACTCGGAAAAAAAAACATGTTTTCTAATTATTAGTCTAGTATTAGACTGGGAACAATTTTATGTCCCCATATACTGTATTCAATAAACTTTTTCGGGCGGGCGCATCATAACCTTTCAGCTGCGTTGCAACATGTCAGTCAATAATTTATTAATTACTCCTATCACAAACTCTAAAGATCGGATTTTAATTAGCCAAAATGTTCAGAATTGTTTTTTTCCGTTGATGCAACTTTTATTGAAACTGAACGTCAGTTTTTGTGAAGTTAAATAAAATCTGCGATTTCCCATAAGGATCAATCAATGTTAAAAGTAATAATTTTTTAGTATTTTTAACTTTGTTAAGTTCTCTGTAGACCTTTAAAAAATTAACTGGTTGATATTTTTATAATGAAGTACCAATATGATAAGTTTTATAATTTTCTGACCATTAATTCTTACACCGGTAGTACTACCTTAAGCGAGATAAGGGAAGTTTGTTCACACGGGACTTAAATACTTAAAGATGAGAAGAGGGGGAAACGAAAGACCTTGGCGGGAAGCAGATTTTACATTCTAGAAATTCTAGGGATAAAAAATAATCAAAGTGGAAAGATCGGGGCCTGTCCAGTTGGACCGAGTTTACCTAGTGGAAACCGTGGGTGAAGAAATTATGCTGGACTATATTTTTAGCTAATTAAATACCTTTTTTTGGTTATAGAAATATTCTTTTATAAATTTTTATATAGGGTTTACCAATAAAAATATCCAGAACTAACCAGAACTTTAAAATGTTACTGTAGCAACATTGCGTAGAATTATGTCATTAAACTGTCATAGTTGTATTCAGTAGTATCTAGCAAGTTTTTATGGAGAGATAGATGATTCTACGGCGTGTAAAAATTATTAAAAATTTAATTATTACATTTAAATTGTTAAAATTTATCATCAGAATGCGGGTTATTTTGACAAAGGTAATGTGAACTGGTCGCTAAGGTCATGCAATCTCTTACCATTGGATTATTTTCTGTAAGGCTACCTTAAATCTAAGGTCTACAAGAGTACATTCCAAACAAACATTCCAAGCACCACAAATTTACCGGGTGATAAGATTGAAAAAGTAATCTGAAATTGGGTCACAAGAATCCATTCAACTGAACAGAGTAGAGGAGGATATTTAAACAATATTATTTTTAAAACCTAATGCTTTAAATTCCTTTTTCTAAAACAATAAAAATAACCTAAATTTTACTTTTAGTTATTACCTAGTTAGCACCTTTATTTACATAACAAAAGGTTTCTACTTACTTTGCATGTTCATCAATGTCGGTTACTATACTTAAAGTATTGTTAAATTTTGCTAAAATAGCTTCTGCTAGAATATCTTCTTCTATCTTAAACTCAACTTCCTTTATTTCCGGCAACTTATTTGTGTTGTCAAGTGTTGGTTTTCCATAGGTTAAACTTAAAATCACAAAAAGGTTAATACAAAATATCCTTTCATGATTACCCTATTTTAAGATAATCAAAACAATAATAGTCACAAAAAAGTAGCTTTCAATATTTATAGATAATTCTAATGCGTAAATTCGAATTATTCCCTATTGAACTTTCATATGGAGATTAGAAGATCGGTGATCAATAAAAAATCGATATTTAGGTATTTAGAAATATTAAACTGTTGTTTTAATTTTATTCGTTTTAATAATATAAAGATTAAATTAATTTTATATTTAATCCATATTTTTACAAGGAATAGAAATAACAATAATTAAATGATCTTATTAAATGTGCATGTAGGTAGTTGGGTTATCAAAAGTTTTTATAGGGTGTTCCAAAAATATATAACGGACGTATAAAACAGTAAATAATATTATTATCGCCATAAAATAATATTTTAATACAGGTAAATCGCAATGTATTTTTTTGGGTTAGTACCATTTCTAAATCAAAGTTTTAGTAAAAACAAAATATTAAAATAGTACCTATATGATTGAGATAACAAAAAAATTGTTTAACGAATGAAAATTTTTGTGCACAACTCACAGACAAAAAACGTCCCGTTAATGACGTCTTTAAGATGACAAAAAATTGACGCATAGACTTTTTTAAAAAAAGCTAAAATGATATGATATTTTATTTGAAAATTGAAACAGGAAAAAACTCCTTACTGCTTGCAATTTCCTTGCAAGCAAGTAATGCAAGGTCGCATCCCCGGGACACTGTCCAACCTGGAGATGCAGATTTTACACTAGCCGAAAGTATATCTTTCAAAGCTAATTGAGATCACCAACCGCAGACCGGTCTCAAACTATTTTGGTCTGGTACGGTGTAGGCGATAAAAAGCGAAGATGTTGTATAAACGTCGTAGTTTATTGTCCATTACGCCATCTATCGGTAGAGTTTTTTCCAATTATAATTTTTGTATAATTATTAGTCTTATTTTTCTGTAATATGATATTTTGGTTGGGTTTTGACACGAATAATATAATGTCACAAAATTTTTCTGGCGGGTTTTTCTAACCATGACGTCATTAGATTTTTATGAGCTAGTATGACGGAAAAATGACGTCGAAAAGACGTTACTTTAACGACGTCAAAAACAGTCAATTAAATGACGTTAACATGACGTCGTAATTTTGGTCTGATGACATCCTATGACCAAAAATGACTTAAAAATGACGTCATAAAGACGTCAGCTTGCTGCTTGGGTATTTATGTTTTATAGAGGTTTTTTAGATTTTTTTGTAAACTGGTTATAAAAAGTAATTATTTAGGATTTGCAATAAAAACAAACCTGGTTATCGTCTCGTTTCAATTTATTTTCGTCTATATTTTTAAAATATGCACTAAAAAATCTAAATTTTTAACCATGTTTTATCCTTCAATATTTTAAAGAAGGGCTATTTTGTAAGTACTTTTTGATTTTAAAAGATTATAATTGGTCAATCAAATATTATATCAAAAAATACAAAATATATATAGAGTTTTTAGCTGTTAAAAAATATATAAAGAAAATATATCGCTCGGTGTACGAAACATATGGCACAAAGCGCTCCGGTTTTTTTTTACAAGAATACTAGGATTTTTTGTTCAGTATTATTTTCAGATTATTTTAAAAATAATTTTGAACTTTTTAATTTGATATATTTTAAAAGCGTGTTTTGTAGTTTTCTCAAGATTAATTAATTCTCTACTTTTTAGTTTGATTTATTGTAAAAATATAAATAACGTCGACGCGACTAGAACCCACGATCTTACTGTGCGATATAAGACGAACCTAGTTTACGTCTCATGTCAATTTATTTTTGTCTGTATTATTAAAATCTCTCTCTATCATTAAAAATCTAAATTTTTAATTGGGGTTTTCTCTAAAAATTATAAAAATACAAAAAAATGCCTTTTTGTAAGCAATTTTTGATTTTAAAAATTCATAAATTGTCAAGCAAATTCATTTATTGATTTTTAGAAAACAAAAAAAATACATAGTCTTTAGCTGTTAAAATAAGATATATACTATACAGTGAGGATATTAAAAGTTTTCTCCACCCCTTTTATTTTTTAAATGTAACAAGATATCGAGATCGGGTTTCAAAATGGCGGTCAGAGAAGATTTTTAAAGAAAATGATGTTCCGCTATTAGTTCTGTTTTAAATATATTTTTTTGCTAAGTAAGCTGTGGAAAAAAATAACCCATTTTACTTTTGCAGGTAGTGACATATTCCCATATCTGTAATAAATTACTTAGATTTCGTAATTTCAGTTTTTAATGTAATAATTGAGAGAGGATTCAAAATTTTACAAACCTTTTAAATGAAAACACCCTTATTTTATTTTATTTTTAAATTCTAAAATAAAATCTTCTTCAAATGACGTATTACAACCTATTGTTTATTTTCAAGATGGCGGCCATAGATTATTTATTAAGAATTCTGTTATTTGGATGTCGTAAATTAATGATCTATGGCCGCCATCTTGAAAATAATTGATATGTTGTGATATGTCATTGTAAAATAAGGTCATTCTTTTATTTTTACAGCCTACTTAGAAAAAAATATATATTCAAAACAGAAATAATGGCGTCGCGTAATTTTCTTAAAAATCTTCTCTGGCCGCTATTTTAAAAGAATCACCCTGTATGGTATATTATTAAAAGGGAAATTTTATACAGAATACAAAAATATAAAAAAAAGTTGGTACTTGTATTTAAAATAAGAAAGTTTATAGTATTTCCGGTTAAACCAGAAGTGATTTTGAAGTCATGTTACTGACAACAAATGTTAATTTATGCTATCACAATACTGTAAAATTTTTATTAGTTTATCTTAAAAACTTTAAAAAAAAGTTGGGGGCAACAACATCCGGTGTCACCCTGTATAATAGCTGCGCGGGCGGTTCCTTGCCTGGAGTTCTGGTCTGTCTTGTGGCGGGCACATACGGGTTGGCCATAACTGTATAAGCAGTTTCAATAACCAATAAGACAAACATTACAAAACTTACACATATTTTATTGATATTATTTAGAAATACAAATATTTAAAAATTTATGACCTAAAAATTATATTTTTTAAGTGCCGTTCCTCACGTTGCTGATATTTCTAATCCGGAGTTGCATATTTTTAAAAACTTGGCGACAAGTTGCTCGCGGAATGGCGTTTATTTCCCGCACAATTTTTTGTTTAAGCTGGTCCAACGTGGTTCAATTATTTTCATAGACCCTTGATTTTAAGTAACCCCACAGAAAATAATCATTTGGAGTAAGGTCCAGGCTCCGAGGGGGCCACTGAATATCACCTCTTCGTGAGATGAGTTTTCCAGAAAACATTTATTTTAACAAATCTATGAATACTGTGGCAGTGTGGCAGGTGGCTCCATCTCGTTGAAACCAGATCGTAGCATTATGTCCGTTTTAAAGAGTTGGGACTAAGAATTACTGTAACCAACACCGACTTCACGGAAAGCCAGTCAACTGTCATCCGACTATAAAAAATGGCGGTATCTCTTGTTTTTTTGTACAGTAGACAAGTATAGTGTTTTTGTCAGTTTTTTTCATTTTCAACGGTTGTTTTTACCTTTTAATTGTTTTAAGTCGACATTAGGAACGTTTAAAATTGATTTTTGCAACTGTTAGTACAGTGTATGTTTTATTTACCTTTTTTTTCTTGTGTTGTTTGTGTAGTGGTGTATCAACAAGTGGTTGTTTACATCCGTTTAAACCAGTTTTTTTCTAATTAAAACGTGTTATTATCTTATTATTCGCCTAGTGAACTAAAAGGACCCTCTTAGTATAGTGTTTAGTGTTTTTGTGATTTTCTTTGCGATTTTTACACTCAAAAGACTACAGGTTATATACTAAATTTAGTAAATTTCTGTTTTTGTAACAAATTATGAAGTTTTTGAAAATGCCGTACTCTTGTTGTGTGCCTCTTTGTAAGAGTACCAGTGCCAGTAAAGGCCCAACGGTTTCAGTTTTTCTTTTCCCTGAAATGAAGATTTTAAAAATAAATGGATACATGCTATTCGTAGGGAGAATTTTATTCCAACAACACATTCTATAAGGTATAATTGATCGTAATTGTATTTTGTTTAAAAATATAAAGTTTTCTATGTTCTTAGTAGGTTTATAAGTTACATTTTCAAAGTGATGATACAGAACATAGTACAAAATTTTATACTAATACAGGGGATATTTTGGACGTACCATTGAACAGGCCACGCTTAAAAACCAGGTGGGTACCTTTTAATTTTTCTACTAAAGTGTAACACAGAAGAAAAAAATAGGTCACTGAATTAATCTTAAATTGTTAAAATGTCTTTATTTTTACAATAAAATTTTTCATTCTAAAACAATGTATAAGTTGCACTGGCAGTTTGGATCCAACTACTCTTATTTCTACAAACGACAGGGGTGGATTATGCTACCCTAACCATGACGTTGTGATATGTGCAGCTTATATGTATAGAACTATAGAAAAACTATTAACCAAAACATCAGTTTTTTTAAGAAAACAGAACCATAGAGAAATTGTTACAGTTCTGTCTCTTAATAATATTAATTGGTGTATTCCTTTTATGCTTTAGAACCGCCCAAAACGACACCGTAAGTATTCCTTTTATAGTGGAGTTGTTCTGCAGAACCGTTCTATTACCTCTCCCTTTGCCTCTCATGCACCATCATCGAAGGAGGTGCATGAAGTGTTCTGACACTAATGACTAATGACATATGCCAAAAGGCAAATAGTAAAAATACTTGGATATATTTAATAAATATCTATAATAATTTACTGTGGTTAAATAATAAACCCGAAAAAATTTATATAAACCACGGATGACTAAAACATAAACCAAACAAAGAACAACAAATCTGTCAAATCTTATAAATGTCATGTCAACGGGCAAATCACACTGTTTTTTGGTGTTCCTTTTAAAACTGTTTTGATCGGTTCTGAAGAACGGTTCTAAAAGCTAAAAGGAATACACCAAATGGTGTAGATTAAAATTTATTTTTGGGACATATTTGTCAAAAACATGACACAAATTATATAGTAAAAGAACTTTTATTTAAATTTTCAAATCTATTTTTAAAAAATTTTGCCAACCAAAAAATTATGTTTTAACTTCCAAAAATAATATTATGCCTCAATTGAAGCGGATAAAATCTGGCAACAAAAAAGAATAAATAGTTCGCATAACATATTTTTAATGTTTATAAGTTAGTTTATAATATAAGTATTTATTTTCAGATCATACCTGCTCAAGTATGGTGAAAACAAATTTGGTGGGGTTGTGTGATTTGTAATCTGTTTTAAAGTACATTAGTTTGTCTAGCATTTTATTTTATTTTGTATAAATTTAAGATTGTTAAAACAATATTATTGTACATTTTTAATTATAGTACTAATTTGTATTTTTTGACGTTGTCATATCCTTTTGAATTATTATAGACAATAAAGTGAAATAAATAAATAAATACATATCAAGCTCAGAATGTATGTTAAATTTAATAATCTATTAAATTTTGTGAACATTGTAAGTAAAAACATAATATGTATTTAATTGTAATGTTAAATGTACATTAATAATATATTCTACATTCGAAAATACTCGAAGAAAACAGATAGAAATATAATGCTAACATTTAAAAATTTTCTAGTCTACATGTTTAAAATAAAAGCAGTGTAAAACTTAATGCGAAATTCGACCCAAAAATTAATACTGCTTTGGTAAGCATGTCAATTTCTTTTTCTATAAAAAAATGTTAATGTTTTTTTTAACTTTTTGTTTAAAGACTAAAATTAATATTAATTGGATTATACACTGCGTCTGATAAAGTTGTAACAATATGGAAAACTTTTTTTATTATTCATTTGGAAAAAAAAGTTCAGTCAATATGCAGTTATCAAATTTTATTATTTTTTAAATCCTATATGAGATATGTCAAAAAATATAAATTTTGCTCAAACAGTAAAGTACCTTAGTTTTTAATATCAAAAAATTTTATTTAAAAAAGTAAAAAAAAGACGTACAAATATGCAGTTACAGCAGTTTAGTATAAAAATTCCTTCCATATAAATTATTATTACTTTTCTGGCAGGATACAATTTTAGCTTTTTCACCAAATCTGAATGCTTATGCTTAATTGCTGTAATTTCATATTTGTACATGCTCATTAATTCTGAACAACATTCTTTAATAGCACTTTCTGATTTTGTCAAAAATTAAGGTACTTTACTCTTGAGCAAAAGTTCTATTTTTTTAACATATCTCGTATAAGACTAAAGAAAATTAAAATTTAATAATTGCATATTAAGTTTTAGACCATGCAGAACTTTTGTATAAATAAAAAATTTTTTTGAAAATTAATAAAAAAGTTTTCCATATGGTTCCAACTTTATCAGACACACTGTATAATATGTAATATTTTACTATTAAATATCATAAAAAAATATTTTGATTACGATAAACACGCCCAATAACAAATATTTAAGTACTAAGAAACGACACTTTATTATACCACTACTCGACTAGTAGCGCCGCCATATTGGATGTAGATGATA
>JACEGR010006616.1:0-58719 GCA_014170235.1 Listronotus bonariensis
TAGGGTAGAATACCCAGTGATTGGCACCTTTAAGACAAAACTTAATATAAACTCTTAAATTCGGCATTTAGCCTAATTAATTGTTGGACACATGGCATTAATCCCTTCACCAGAAAATAGACCCTCGTTTACCACAAAATATTACTTTTATCTAATCCAGAAATTGAAAAAAAAAATGTTTTTTTCAAAAGTTGCAAATTCTCTAGTCATTGGCACCTCGCCCTAATGATTAGCATACGTCTAGGACCAGACATTGGCAGTTAAATCCAAATAATGGCACTTATTCTGGTCCAATCATTGGCAGAACGTGGAAAGATTTGGAGACAAAGAATAACAGTTTTTACAAATATTCATTTATTAAAAATGCCACAAACAAGATATACCTAATAATTAAAAACCTAAATTAACTAAAGCCTACAGTAATAAAAAAGAAAAATTATAGGAAACTAATTAACTATCGTTATAAATGACATATTCAACCTAATGTTGTACAAACTTTACATGTATAATTTTCCTTGTACGTTTCTTTCTTCAGCAAACATTTAGGCTAAGTTCACATGGTCGCGCGACAACGCACGTTTGTAGCTCGTTAACGCGCGATGATGTATTCAAATGGTCGCGCGTTGATAGCGCAGCAGCCCGCGGTTGTCTATTCCGAGTTTGCGAGAACGCAGCATTGTAGCGTCGTTAGTCGTCGAAAATGGAAGTTGAGGAGGCAATCTGTTTATGGGTGTTGTATCGGAGGTTGAAACATCGACGTCGACGAAGAGAAAGAAGATATTGGGTGCATCCTATTTTAAGCGAGAGAACCACTTTGAGTCTATATATTACCTTATATCCAGAGCTAAGAAGACATGAAGATAAGTTTTTCAACTATTTCAGGATGTCGGTCACGTCATTTGACTGTTTAATGAGCATTATTGAAAACGACTTAAGGTGCAGTGATAATGCTATACGATACTGCATATCGCCGAAAGAAAAGTCATTGTTACGTTAAGGTAAGCTTTTAATTGAATATAAGTAATAATATAGTGAATAAGGCATACTATTTTATTATAAATCGAAAACATGTTTACACTTGTTCGTTAAGTACTGTTTTCATCGCTGTTAAACAAATCAAGTTCTTGAGTTTCTGCACTAGATAGTGGTGATGGTGTATATTGTGAATTTGTATTTGTAAGAAGTTCTGGTTAGTTCTGTCTGAACAAGCGCTCAGTTGTTATTACTGGAAAACTGAGCAAATCTTATGAGGACAGGTTAGCTCTCTATGAAGTATTATTTTAATTTATTTATAATCTTTAATTAATTTCACTTAAATTTATTAATTGGACATTTTTTGGCACTCTTTATGAATAATAAAGTATGATTTTTTTTAATTTCGGGGTTTTACTCTCAACTTTTTTATAACCAACAAAAAGCATTATTCATAAGCTTTCCAAAGAGGTGCCGCATTAGGGGTGTTGTCATTTAAGATTTTAAAGCGACTGGGAGTGCAGCTTAAAGGGTTGATAGAAGTGTTTCGAAAAATACGTTATTTATATTTCCCCGGGTATTGGAGAATCGGTATTTTTTTATTTTTTAATATTTATCGTGGTTTAAAAACATAGCCAATGTAAGTTTTAAAAACGCACCCTGATATACAAAACCAAAGGTGTTGGACTCATAAGATAAAGTTTTTGTTGTCTTTTTGCTGCCTCAACACAAAATTTGGTCAATTTACACAGTATCTAGAAAACAAGTGAGAAATAAACTCCTACTAGTTTGGATTACCTAAAAACATGAGTTCATGTCAATTCATGGTCATATATTGTGCTTTAATTTTGAGACACCCTGTATAAAAAAAGAGAAAACAGAATTTACACTTAATTGTTGACAGTTTAAGATACATAATTACCCGGAATCCTTCGTTCAAAGAAAATTTAATAGTAATAAATATGGAACCATAAAACAAATTTTAATGTTTTAATACCTGATTATGGTTTAACGGTTGGTGGCCATTGTATTTTAGTTACAGGTAAATAAATAATTCTGTGTAGGTGCAATAAAGTAATATTAGTTGTATTTAGGTAATCAACAGGTACCCAAATAATTTTATTATTATTGGTTAATAATACATTATTTAGGTAGGTACCTGCTGTATAAAAAAGGCATGTCCTTTGTAAATGTTAGATCATTTGTATTTGTCAAGGTGATAGAATCAGTACTTTGCTTTAATACCAAAATGGCGGATTTATTCGATTTTGCAGATGGAACTGTTCTAGTTATGAACAATATTTTTAAGTTTTTTACCGTTCAAGCAGAAGGTATAATATGGAAGTGCACCAACGATAAATGTAGTGCAAGGATGGTTACAAGAATGGACGGCCAAATCATTAAGATAGATAGTCACCCCCACGGTGGAATTTTAGATGAATCTTTTTTCCAAGATTATTCTGACTCTGGCGATCAATGCGCAGGAGACATGGACTTTGATTGTTACGAATTACCTTCCTATGAATGGGAGAATCAACCAGAGAGTACGGAAAATAGCAAAGCAGCGGAAAAGAAGGTGTCGGTAGAAAAACAAAAAAGCGAGAAGAAGGCTTAAGGAAAATCTTGTTGAATTATCGTTTCAAAAGAAAGATAGAAATGGAGGGCCCCACAAAGGTTTTGGAGCATTTTGACTGAATAAAATCAATGGCGCCAAATGACTGGTTTTGGTTATAAACTGACTAAATGTATTTATTCTGATAATATGTAAGATTACCATCTCGCTTTAATTGTGTTTATCTATGTAATACCTGGGTACTTAAGGTACCCCATTTTACCTCCTCGAAGTATCTCCACCTTGACGAAGGCTGCCTTAATTTTTAAGGACCCTTTATGGGATTAAGAACCTATTATGGGTATATAGCCGGGTGAGGAGGCTTGCGTGTTGTTTTTCCTTAAAAACGATATTAAGGAACAACAACCAGACTAAGAGAGATACCTAAATACTCACTGTTTGTCCTTTGCTAATTTTATGACAAAATGACGCTTGCACGCCATTAGCTGACAATAAAATGTTTTCTAAACAAAAGCATATAACATGAACTGAATTTAAATTCCTTGTAAAAAAGTACTTTGGTAGACTAAATTATTCTTAATAACTAGTAACTATCATAATCAAAATAATCCTTAATAATTATATTGACGAAAACCTTTAAAGTTATTTTTTTAAATAAATACCACAATTTTTTATTTATTACAATAAAAATAAAGGTAGCTTGTATAAGAATGTCTATTCGAATTTTTTTTAGTTCTTCGTTCAAGTAAAATGCAGCGTCATGGCCAACCACACCTAGTCAACCGTACCTAAAAGCATTGTTAGTATAGATAAATATTAAATTGGAAATATTTCAAAACTATACATTTTTGAAATATACATCCTTATACAAACTTGTCCTTTATTTTAAAAGTTCCAATAGAATAATGTAATAAAAGATAGGGGTTTCCATTTGAAAAGATGACCTGTATAGTGTACAAAAACATTCTAATGGTCGACCTAACTGTGTAAAAACAGGTTCAGCTCAAATTATATTAAATTTTCCGTTTAAACAAAATTTAAAGGTGGTGGATAAAACAATAAAATAAATTGAAATATGTAATATTTAGGACATTTTGGCGTCCTCCTTTGAATATCGGGCCAGTTCAGCGTCGGCAATTTTGGCATCGAAGTAACCCTTAATATGATGTAGTTTGAAATTCTTGCAATAAAATCTATATTATAGCAAACCAGAGCTAACTAAACACCAAAAGTTGTTGTTTCTTACCCATATGACTTCGAAAAACTCTAAAGCCAAAATTGCTTGACGCCAAAGCTGCCTTTGCCAAAGTGGCTTAACTTCCTAAAATATTACAAGAAGATTGTAGAAAAGAACCATGTCTGTATTAAATTTAACGTTAATACCAACACCGACCTTAGAATATCCGTAAATTACAGTGATATGATTAATATTGCCATGTGAACTTAATTACCATTCGACGAATAAGAAACAAGGTCTCGTCCACATGCGAAATACTATTTTGTAATAACCGTTAGGCTCTAATTGTTCGTGTAATTGGTTTGTACTCAAAAACAAGAAAATCTGGGCTTTAAATTTAACTGTCAGAAAAATATACCTAAAGCGTTTATTATTATTTATTAGCACTTCAAATGTTTCAGATTGTACTGTTTCTTGCTCGGTTCTCGTTTTGCACAGTTTAACATGGAGGATAACAAATTTAATTGCTTATCACTGGTACACGAAGATGTAAGTGGAAGTTTGAAGGTTGTTTTGTCTTTATGGTTTAATACCCATTTTTTTAAATTATACTGTGAAGATGAAAGAAGTAACCAGAGCCAGTGTATAAAATATCAGTAATAAAATATTTTAAAAGAACCTATAACAAGATTACATTTCTAGATATACAAGGTGTATGTGCATTAAATTTACCACACGACTGTTTAAGCGATTAAGGAGAAAAAGTGATAAATATCTTAAATATAATTTACCAAACTTTGTTGAAATTGGGCCGTTGATAACGCCGCATAGCCTATACATAAATAATTCTTCTCTATTAAACATCATTTTAATTGTACGATTTATATTTCTTGAAGAACATTATACAAAAGAGTTATTGAGTTCTTAAAGTTAAGAAATAACAAAGACATTTCTTGTCAAATACGAAGAATAAGAGCGCAATGCTTTGAAGATTGACTTCCTCACTTTTTGCACAACCCAACAGACCAATAATTAAAAGACTTCAGTCAGCGCGTTCTTTCCGTGGGCCTGATTTCGAAAACAAAAATGTCGAGCCACCAAACAGCCAGCGTTCAACATTTCAAAATTTAACCGGGGAAAATATTAAAAAAAACATAACGACACCAAGTCAAATTGTGTTAAATCAATTTATATTAATTTAGAAACGATCGATGAATTTGTTAGTCCTGATGACCAAATGTAACATTGCATATCCCAAACCATAAAAAGATCCTAAGGATTTTTATTTACGTTTTACTTTTTTTAATACCAATTTTGTAAAAACAATATAATATTGTTGTTTGCAAAAACAAATAAATTAGGTGGTCTACTATGCACAACTTAATTTTAAGTTATACTTAAGAGGGCTCGTTTTAAAGGGTACAATTTCCAAAATTAGATAGTTATGTTATATCTAATAAAAAATGAACAAAAAAGCTATACATTGAATGTAACGCATTTTTTTTTTGTTTGTTTGAGTACTCTGTTATGCATGTAGTCATGGCCATAAAAGAAATTTATTTAAATTTAGCGACAAAAAATACAGCTTTTGGGACATTTATCTCACTGTTGTACAAAAAGTAAAAATGAAGATTGAAACTAGGCCCCTTACTTCTTCTATTATATTTTAAATAATTTTAAGGCATTTCCTTAGATTTAGACAAAAATACACAAGATGGCTATTTCACATTTTACAACTTTATGTCAAACTTTAAAGTAAAAGTAAATGGAAGAAATATAGGTACGCCACTGAATTCTACTTAAACATCCCTAAAACGTCTCTATTTAATTTTTTTCTATCTCTAATATAAAGCGCGTTAGAAGTGCCTGGCCAAATTGACAAAATTTTAAAAACACTCTGTACCTCCAAATCGAATCAAATTAGCTATGATTTACTTTTACCATTGAATTTGTTTCAAAAATTGAAATCGAGATTGCACAATCAGATTTTTTCTATCTCTTTTAGTTTTCTGCTATACCCTGCAAGGTCAATTAAAAGGCGCCATCCTGTACAATGTAAAAAAACTAAAAAATAAAAATTAAATTAAAAAGCTTTTTATTTTTGCATAACATATGTTATTAACCGAGATCATTTTCAACTATTACATTTTATTATTTTTAGCCTTTAGAGAGTTTTTTTATTTTTTTTTAACATCAATTTAATTGTTTTTAATTTGTCTATTTTAATTTTAAAATTTTTAATTTATTTGATAAATTGCTTACAAGATATAATATCAGGAAATAAAAATTGATTTCTTAAAAAAATCCAAAACGAGCTAAATACCTGGCAAAATAATAAATAAATCAATAAAGTTCCCTATCAAACTGTCTAATTATTTGGTACAACAAGAGTTTGTCAATATTTATCACATAATAGCAAACAAAACGCCAAAGTGAAAACCAAATGAGTATACTCTGGCGACAGATCCAATTGAACGAAAAAATAGGCCGAATTTGGAGTGTCCCATTAACATTTATTGCTCTTATTTATGACACACAGGGATATTGATAAAAATGACTTTAACCTAAATATTTTTTGTAATAAAAATTACCCAAAAACTTTACCTTAATAAAAAGATATTCTTTTTTACCCTGGAGTACCGAATTTTGTCCAATTTGGTTCAAAGCTATCTAGAATATTTTAGCGATTCCGAACTTTTTGAACACACTGTATGAACAACTTCGTTGTTTGACGGTAGAATATTATCTTACCTGTTGTTGCTGTACTGAAAAAATCATACACTAAATTGGCATCGAGTTTTACCGAAAGTCGGTGAGTAAGACTTAAGGGAATAGCAGTAGCGGAAAAAATAGTTAGACCAAGGTTGATAATTTTTAAAAAAACTAAAGCAATTACAATAGGATAAAGCCTATTGCTAAAGATAAAAAACATAACAAAAATTAAAGAAAAAATAAATTATCGGCGATCTGAGATGGGGAAGGGCGGGTGTTTAAAGGTAAGAAACGACTTTTTTCGATTTTCGGCAAAAGTATTATGGAATAAAGTTAAATAAAAAGTTTTAGGTTATAAAAAGATTTACACCTTTTGTATTTACGATTTTCTCACATAACCTTAAAATTTACGTGAAAAATTCAAATAACAAAATTCATGATATTTTATTTTTACCTGTTTTCAGTTGTTTGGTAAAAGTTCCTTTTTTATGTCCCAAATATACTGTAATTTCTTGGACTAAAAATATTTATTTTAAAACATTATTTTGACTTAATATCAACAAAATACCTTTATTTTAAATCGAAAATTTACGTATCAAAATATCGATATTTTCAAAAATGTCGCTGGGTCTTTTGTTTCTTGAAACCTCTACCTCCAGATGGTGTAAACATTACCATGGAAAATTTCCATAGAACTTGTAGTTTTGCTGGAAATCGAAAAAAACCGTTTTTCACCCTTAAAAACTTAACCCCTTCCACTTCCCGACCTTAGATCGTATAGTGTTTCCCTTTATTCTTGTTATTTTCTATACATTTTTTAATGGGTTTTATCCTACTATATTTTTTTTGGTTTTAAAAATGATCGAGCCTGGTCTAATAATGATTAAAAAAACACACAACAAATTTCATTGTAATGAATATTTTTTACACCATCAGAAAGTAGTGATTTTAGCGAAGAAAAACACCACCGACTTTTTGAAAATGCCGATATT
Organism: Listronotus bonariensis; assembly: GCA_014170235.1. Lineage (NCBI taxonomy): Eukaryota > Metazoa > Arthropoda > Insecta > Coleoptera > Curculionidae > Listronotus > Listronotus bonariensis. Next base: position 7,427 of record JACEGR010006616.1, read on the forward strand.
TTGACAGGTGAATTTTTGATTAAAAATAAGGGTACATTTCGATATTAGGCAAAAATTAAAAAAAATAAATATTTTAAATAATTTAATTTACGGTTTATTAGGGATATGCAAAGGTATGTTTCCACCAAATTTCTTATAATTTAATAAAGAAAGCGTAAATGCAAAAGTTAAAGATTTTTTTCATTACCTATTACTTTGTCATTTAGGTTTTTCCATGGGACTTGTAGTTTTGTCAAAAATCAAGAATAACCGTATTAAACACTTAAACCTTCTCCCTTTCTCTCCCTCTTCTTAACCTTAAATTGTCTGTAACTTATTTTTCCTTAAATTTTGTTATATTCTCTACCTTTTTCAATGGGTTTAATCAGAATATTTTTTTTTTACTTTTACCTTCCTCAAAGGTTTCAACACTGGTGGCTATAAGTTTGTTCTAGTTTTTACCGACCTCGTATCTACAATGATAAAAAAATAGCAACATCAGAACCGACTTAAGTTTGATTACCCTGTATAACGGCAAAGAAAGCGCCACTGTGAAAACCAAATGAGTGTAGTTTGGCGACAGACCCAATTGAACAAAAATAGAAATAAACCACTTAAACACCAGGCCAAATTTGGAGCGCCCCATTGGCATTTAATGCTCTCATTTATGACACAGAGGAAAATTGATTTCCATAAACATGGCAAAGTTCATAAAGCATGTATTTGTGCCATATCTGGAAAATACATTCCCGCTGATGCCGATTACGATTTGGGTCGATTATGATCATATGGTTTCGGTTTTTGATTCGGTTTGGTTTTAATTGGTATAAATATATGATAAACTAAATGTTACGAGAGCAATATTTGTTAGTCATTGGCATAATAATATTATGTAAAGCTTTTAGTAGGAGGGCTAGTGAACCATTTGAGTAACGTTATGCCTGTAAGGCTGGAAATTTTATAGTGATGAGTCATAGCATGCTACGTGCGACAATCATCACCTGGCAAGCCTTGCACATCATCTCCTTGAATATTTTTAAAAGTTAAAAATAAACTTGGCGCTTTAAGCTTGAATTTTTCTAGGATTTAGTTCATTCATGGTAAGGTTTGAAAAAAAAATTGACAGGCGTTTTCGATGAGCACAAGTACCTGCAAGGCGAACTGAAAGGTGTGATATACAGTGCATATATTTTATTACTCCCTTTTTATTTCTTTTACGGATCAATTTAAAAAAATTAAGCTTTGGGATTTGAAATGCATAAACACTATATCTTAGAGTAAAATTGACAGATGAACATTTTAAGATGGAAAAAAAGTTACATGGAAAAGGAAGTCTTGTGGCACATCATTTTAAAGCTCCTGGCAAGTACTTTATAACCCTAGAATATAAAGTTAATACCTTCACCTAATACAAAATGGCGGTACTTTAAAAATTACCTAAATGTCTGATTTGGTTGGTCATATTTCCAAAACTAATAAACTTAGATGTACCTAATGTGGTGTTTTCTTAAAGGTCTTTTAAAGATCTTTTAAACGGTGATACTGATGATAATATACAGGGTGGAAAAAAAGGATATGTTTTTTTTTTTAATAAGGCACCCTGTATATTATATTTATCATTAAAAAGATCTTTAAAGAGTTTTAAGAAAGTACCAGATTAGATACATCTAACTTTAGTAGTTTTGGAAATATGGCCATTCAAATCAGGTATTTAGGTAATTTTTAAAGTAACGCCATTTTGTATAAGGTAAAGGTATTAACTTTATACTCTATAAAGTTCACGCCAGGAGCTTTAAAGTGATTAGCCACAAGACCCACTTTCCAATTAACTTTTTTTTCCAAGACGGCGTTCAGCCGCCATCTTAAAATTTTTATCTGTCAATTTTACTCTAAAATATAGTATTTATTCAATTTCATATCCCAAAGTATAACTTTTAAACTGAACCAGTAAAAAAATAAAAGGTGGAGACATTAAAGATATGCATTGTAAACTCTCACCTTTTAGTTCGCCTGGCAGGTACTGTGCTCATCACCCAGCAAATTTTTTCAAACCCCACTATAAATGAACAAGATCGTAGAAAAATTTTGGGCTTACAGCGCCAAGTTTTTATTTATTATTCTTTTTTTAACTTTCAAAAATATACAGGGTGATAATGTGTAGGGCTGATGCTTGCCAGGTAATGATTGTCGTACTTAGCATGCTATGACTCGATCACTATTCAAATTATCAGCCTTACAGGCATAACGTTATTCTAAGTGCTCACTAGCTCTTGGACTATTAAAACGTAAATGGCTTCAATACTCTGCTGTTTTAATAAAGTTTGATTAACAGCTGTGAAATTGGTAGTTAGGTAATTTTACTGATTGACAATATTTAATGTAAAATTTGATATGCCATAAGTGTATACTTGTATACAGTGGTAGTGAAGATAACATCTCATCATGAAAACAGCTTAATTATTTATCATTATCTTTAAAATGTATTTTGTAGCTCAATGTAATATATTGTTGAAATGTTCCGGTAACTTATGTAATAACATAGAGTAATTGATTGGTGCCACTTATTATTTAAAATTTATTAATTTTCAAGTCTTTAAGCATCTGTAAAAGCACAAAATTTTATTATTCATATACAGCAGGCCGTATTTTTTGAAAAAATGATAGTAAATTGATCAATTTGTCATATTCTAAAATCATAATTTGTATGTCCACGTAGGTACCATTAAAATTTATCGCATTCAAGTAAAGACAAATTGCAGGTAGTATATTAACAGTTTAATCAGTTGCAATTTTGCCTAGATTGCAATAATTTTTACAGAAAAACAAGTGTTTTTATCAGTTCTATATGATAGAGGTGATAAATACATGTAAATTTCCTAAAAATTACATCCTAAAGATCTAAATATTTAATATCCGCTAATTTGTTTTTTTTTTAAGAAAATGGTGCAAATTTATGCACTAGGTATTGTTTTGTTTTGGCAAATTTTTGTAAGCTATAAAAAATGCATAAAGGAGTGTTTTTGCAATTCTTTTGCTATTTTGTAGCAAAACTACAAACTTCTAAATACCGATCGTTTTTGCTTTGCAGAAGTTACCTACGGTAACTGTTTTGAAGCTTGGGTTTTGACAATGGAGCTAGAAAAAAGTTGTAATAGAGCTAATTACAAATGTTTTTAACATTTAAAATCCTATTGATCCAAAAGTAATTGGTACAACTCGTTATTCATAATAATTATTCAAAGCTTCTTTATATACATATTATGTACCGGGACCGGATGTACAGTTATAAATTTACACAATTTAATTTTTTTCTTTTTTATCCCACAAATTAAAAAAGAGTTTATTAAAATAATTCTGTAGTTTTAGGATTTAACTACAATTCGACCGAAATTGACAAACCTAGAGAAAACGTATGTGCCTATTAGCTCTGTAAAAATAAAGAGATAGGCACAACCGATAAAAAGTTATCATTAGTTAAAAAGTGTGCAAGTTTAATTTGGCCCACACTCTATATGTATTTAACTAAAGCCATTTTTCGTTGTTAATGGTTAATAACAGTTTAAAAACATTACATTTTCTTGCTAAACGGTGACGTCATGGACGTCGCGTATTTAACCCTGAATGTCTGATTACATCCCGGACAATGGTTTAAAAACAATAGGTTTGTTCCAGCAGGCTGTCAGAAATGTTTGCAACCGTTCGGATTCTGCGCACGTCAAATTTGTCATTCCAGCAGTGCCATGTTCTAAAATTATACAATTGTTTGTTGTTCCACAGTAGTTTTAAGATGTTGGAAACATGTTGGAAACTGTTTGAAAAGTTTGCAAACTTTCTTCAAACATTACTGACAATTTTTAACATAACCTTTCTTGTATTGACGTATAAACAGTATGCACGCCTTGATTATTTTTCGTTCCAGTAGAAAACTGTTGCCAACATTTCTGACTAATGTTTGTAACAATTTCCGCGTTTTACGATTATTGCTAACATGTTTCCAACATTCTGCTGGAACAAACCTAATATACTTATCTCTGTCGGGCGGGCGTATGCATCGTACTAATTAAAAACGTTTTTCGGTAATTTCTTGTAAACATTTTACATGGCAAAGTGAAAAATGTTTATATTGAGTGTAAACTAACTTACATATTAACCCTAAAAAATAAAAATCATAGTCATAACCTAAAAATTTATTGGGCTGTGACGCAACGGTTTGAAAACCTACATTTTCTTGATTTTTTGAATACGGCTTGAACCACTGAGACAAATACAATACGTTGGCAAGAAAATTTGATTTTAAATACGCTAAAATTAAAGATTTATTTCGATTGCACTCAGTTGCACAGGACAACCACAACGCAAATTTATTTTAATGGGTTACATAGAACAATCCTTACAGAAGTTACTTTTTTTTGTAAAAATATAGGAGAGTTTTTTTAGTTAGATGCTTCTAATCTAAATACTGTATTTATTCCAATACAGAACCTGCTTAAATGTTATTATATTTAACATATTTGTTTGCCTGTTCAACAAAAGAGGTTTTAATGTGAGTTTGGGATTGCAAATTATTAACCCAGGAGCCCAAATTCACAGTAAAATAGCGGTTTGTATTTGTAAACGATATACTTAGAAAAAACATATGCATTAATTTCATATTTCACATTTACATTATGGAAATTCGATAAAATTCAGCAGCGAATTTACGTATATGCATTTATCCATCTTAGTTAAAGAAAAATGGGGAAAAAAACAATAGAACATTTTCAAAAGCATGTATTTTTAAAACTAACTATACCTAAAGATATGTAGATATTAAAAATAAACAATTTAACTAAACTTTGAATTGTTTTTTTTGCATATAAGAATATATTTTTTTAATACAAATACGTAGCGTTTTTGTTATTTTTTAAAAATAAAACTGAATAAAAAAAAATGCCTACAGTTGGCTGTATTATGTGTGTAACAAGTGGGAAACTGTGCTAAAACTTTCAAATTTATCAGAAAATTTAATTTATCATAAAAGGCAGGAAATGTTTTGAAACTGAGCACTAATTAGTTTTACTAAAAATTTAATAATATACAAGGTAGGTCAAAAGACAAAAAACTGTTTAAAAGTAAAGCACCTACACGCACCCTATCTTTTGCCTGACTCTTTGTGATGTCATTTATATGGTTTAAACCGCGGTAATTATTGGTTTAAAATGACAGTCCGACGTTAACTTTGACGTAAATTATTTAAATTAAAGCTTAACACAGAGATCAACCAACCTACCTAAACGCAGTGGTAAATACAGAGTTTTCTTTGTTATAACTGAGTAATTATTTAAATTCCATTTACTAAGTATTCTCCATTTCGAGTCAAAAATTCTATTGGTTCAACTGCTGGACCAATAAAAATCGACCACTAAAATATATTTCGGCGGTACCGTACGACCCGTTATCCGATAGTTCTAAGTCTGCCATTAGAATTTGTCGGCAGCCAATGAATGGCCTGACCTTCAAATTAACTTAGTCACTATGGTAGACAATAGAAATATTTTCAGTAACAGTGTCTAATTTAAAATTCTAATAGGATTGTTATTCTAATTAGGCTGGTTTTTTGTTTTAATGTAAAAACAAAGAAAAATTTTGTATTAGATACACAATATGAATTGTTTGCGTTGAGATTTTAAAAGTTATTTATAAAACGGTTATAATAAATTTTAACAAATCATCATTAATCATTAATTTGTTTTTTTAATGTTTCCGCAATATCGCGTTGATGCCTGACTTTGTACAAGGAATTACCTTCTTAAGTTTTTTGCATTTGTTTTGAAACCCTGTTTAGGGTGTCTAGATTTTGTTGCAATTGCAGGGTATCTTGGTAAGAGGAAAGTGACCAAATATGGAATACCTACCATTTCGTTTTTATACAAAATTTGAATAAAAATTATAATAACGACTTTTGTAGTAGTTAATAACAATCATATTGTAAATTCTTTTAATTACATTAATTTATTTAATTAAAATTAAAAAAAAACACTAAAAACTGATGAGGGTAGCTCAATATGAAATAGATACCCCAAATATGAAATACTATAACAGTAGACTGGACCAAAAAAAAACTAATTTAATTTTTTAATTGTTTTTTGAAAAATATTGTTAAGGGTGACAAAAAAATAGCGTGAAGATTTGAGTCCTTTATATTGATATTTAGAGCTCCCTCTTCTTCAATTTAGTATAGTAGTATTATTTTTAAAACCTTAAAAATTTATGAGAAAGTGATAAAACAAAACGTTGCTACAGCGACTGAGCTTGCTCTACTGGCATGTTACCACTTCTACTCGCTAATGGACATTAAAAAAAAAAGAGACAAGTCCCTCTAAATGCATGTGTGAGTGTTCCTTTAAGAGAAATGCCGGTATTCCATATAAGGGATACTATTCCATATTTGGTCACATTTCTCTACTATTAGAGATAGAGACTTGCAGTTTTCGCGAAGTGTTGCTATCTATTATAACTTCTTCTGTTTTTGAATTCAGGGCAAAATTCACCTTTTTCCATTTTTTATCCCCTCTAGTATTTCATCTCTTGACTTAGAACAAAAAAACGGATATTTGTGGACATTTATATGTAGAATTCAGTGGTGTAATTAGTTTTTTTAAATTTAATATATTTTGAGATGGAACACCCTGTTTATTGTGAATTCATTAAATTATAAGAATAAAAGCCTTGTAAAAATATAGCTATTTTAAATTTTAGGACTTAAATCCATGTTTTATTTTTAATATTAAATTTTTCATAGAGGGCCATGAAATAGACTTAATACCAAAAAAGACAACCTAAGTTTATAGCAACATCTGAGTTTTAGCTATTTTATCGCGCTTAGCACTCCTGTTACCACCTCGGTTCCTTAAGTTTGTTTACTTATAATTAATTAAAAACTGAATATTTTGGATCAGTATACTTAAAACAGTATCCAAAGTCAGTATCTATCCATGATTTTTGGAAACACTTAATTGCTACGAAATTCGAACACCCTGTATAATAGATTTTAAGGTCAGGCAAAACAAAACTCGAATGTTGTCAGGCAAAACAGGAAACAGGCAAAACAAGATTATACCAACATAACACCCTCGTTTTATGGTCTTTAAAATAAATATATATTTTTAAAAAACCATTAAATTTAAATAGATTAAAAAACACAAATAATCAAAACTTTAAGCCTATAATTTATGTATCAGATGAATGGACGTATCTATTAACAAAACAAAGTTTTTAATTTTTTCATTATCTACCAAAAACCCATATTATAAAACACAAAAGTGTAATATAGAGCCTAAAAGTTATTTTTTTCTTAGGTATAAACATTTTCAAACCCTTGTTATCATATTAACATGACATAATTAATAGTTTTTATTTAAACAACAAATACTAAATAAAATTTGTTTTATGGCAATAGCGATAACTTTTTTAAACTGTTCTAAACAACAAAATAATATAATAATAAAGTGCTTCTATTTTTAAAAACGTAAAAAATGATAATTGGTAAGTTTTTATCATGTCTGGTACTTAATTTTAAAATGTTTTTTGGTCTTGACGCAAACGAAGGTGGGTACTGTGAAAATATTTTTATTTATTTGCACAATATCGATAAAAATATAAAAATAATATTTAACATACGTTTTTATCCATATTTTTTTATCTTTGGACAATCCACGAAGGCTGAAAGCCTAAATACTAACGTACCGTGGGTGTCTTAAGCAGGGTAAGAGGAAGTTTGTTAACACGGGACTTAAAAACTTGAAGATTTGGTGGGAAAGAAAAGACCTCCGCTGGCAGTAGGTTCCACAGTCTAGAAACTCTAGGGATAAAAGAACGAACGAAATGGGAAGTTCGGGGCCTGTCCAATTGGACCGTATAGGGATGAATACGTGCGGCATTACGAGTTTCTCTGTTGGGAGCTGCAAGAGGAGGGACTATACTGGATAATTCGTCGGAGCAGAAGCCGTAAAAGTATATATCATATAAAAGCTTTTCAAAAAAACTACTGATATAGAGCTCTAAACAATATGTCTGCTTAACTCAGTGAGACCGTTTTTTTCTAAATAAACCAATTTGCATATTTAAAAGGTATTTTTAATCCTCCTTCTCCTTATAATATTTTTTTTTAATATGAAAAATAAGTGCACCCTCCTCTTGAGAAAAATTCATATTTCTTGACATACTTCGTATACCACTGCAAAAAAATCTAATGATTGCATTTTAGGTTTTAGACCGTGCAGAACTGTTATAAAAAAACTTTTTTCGTAAAATTAATAATAAAAGAGTTTTCCATATGGTGCGAACTTAAGTAGACACGCTGTATGATATTTACGAAAAGTTTAACACTCTGTATCTTAATAACGAAAGAATTTGCATGCCAACCTTTATGTTTTGAAATTATGCAAGAAATCGTCGTGTTAAAGTTTGGCAGGATACTTTTTTAACACCCTGTATAATACCAAATCCCCGGTAATAAATTTAAAAATTCGGTTTTATTATTAATATGATGAGTAGCTGGTTTTTATTTAACAATAGAAAAATTAATTCCTAACCTATGTTCGACAATAAAAACTAGTATCGGCTAGACGCATTATAAACCTAGACAATTTACTGAACCTTGTTCCTTTTGTTTACCGGGTGTAACAAAAACGCTAATTGTAAGTTATATGGTTTATTTCACAATGGTTGATGATTTATTATTACTGCTTAACATTAGTTAATCATGGGTTGGGTATATTTTTATTTTCCCTGAGTGCATTTAAAATAATATGAATGATTTAATACTAAATAGTAGAAACCATATAGCCACAGAAATAGTAACTAGTATATGCTATTAAAAGATTTTTTTGCATTTAGATAAAGCAAAACTATTACTATACTCAGAGTTGGTCTATAAGAGGTCGCGACATTCAGCCATATTAAAAATGGTTGTGTTGACGTCACGTGGAACCTTTTTCGGCCATGTTATTATATGGGATAAGTGTCAACATCAGTACTGGAAAATACAGTTTAGGGTATTATTAAAACAACAGTTTATACAACACTTTTTAATATATTTATTATTGAGCTGCAACTTCTTTAACTTTAAACAAAACACATTTGGGATCACATCTTCTCAACAAATACCACTTTTAAAACAATGCAAAATGAGATGCACAAATTCTAGACGCCACTGAAATAAAACTATCTGAAATATAGTTGACTTTACCCAGTCTTGCCAACTTTTTCCGGTTCCATGCCCTTCCTTGCGTCCTTGACCTCGAATCACCTAAAGTCAAGATTTTGTCGCAACCTTTTCAAGTATATATACAGAATCAGCCAGTTAATTATATAATAGGCAGTGCGTGATCCTTTCCCTTCAATTGCAATTAAGTTTCGGCGTTTCGGCAAAAATTGGTCTAAACCGAAACTGATTTTGGAAGTTGTCTTGCGCTTGCGTAACTTCGCTTGTCGCGGCAACGCTATCTCAGTTTCAAAAATTGAATAAAATGGAATGGTTTTCAAAGGCCTTTTTTGCTCTTCTAAATTTTTTGGAACCACCCCATCAAAAGAAGTATTCATACGCCCTCGGTATGTTAAGGTTTATAAATTTAAAAAATAATAATAAAAATGAATAAAATTGATGGTTTTCAAAAGCGACATCTTTTTTTTGCGCCCCTCCATCAAAAAAGCGATTTTCGGTTTCGGCCGAAACTGAAACCATGGCCGAAATTTCAGTTTAGATTTCGGCCAGAAAACCAGTTTCGTTCGGACTCTACCTTGTAACGAACTAACCTTTAAGAACTTTAAGAAAATGCCACACCTAATATATCTACTTTCTCTCGGGAATATGTTTAGGGTATTAAGGTAATTTTTAAAGTACAGCGTAGTAGGTAAAGGTAATGAGTTTATATTCTAGGGTTTGAAAGTACTCCTTAGAAGCTTCAAAATGGTGTACCATATGATCCATTTTTTATTTAATTTATTAGCCCTTGCCCAGCATCTTGTAATTTCCATCTGTTAATTTCTTGCTAAAATATAGTATTTACGTAGTCATTTTATTTCCCAAAGAGAAAATTAAAAAATATATATACGTATAAAACCAGATAAGAATATTTGTTTCTATGTCACTTTAATATTACGTCAACACTTACCAGCACCCCGTGTTGACCTGCGTGTTCACTATCCAGCTTGTCCCCGTCGTCGGCGCAGAATACGCACTTGCTCTGAGGCGTCCAGTCCAGCTGAGCGTCTGCGTCGCCGGTGTCGTTCTCCTTGGTGGCGTCGGCGCCGGCCACCGGCGACGCGACCGCCGTGGGCGCCTCCGGTTCTGCCTCTTCGCCCTCCCCTCCTTTGCAGACTGTTTGCTGCGACTGCAACAAGAAGTTTAATTTAGTAATTAAGTCATTAGATAATTCATTTTACTTAATAGAAAACCTAAAATGATTTATTGTCATTTTTCATACAGAACTTTTTTTGTAGAACTAATTATTTAGCCAATGAAGCTGAGTTTGGTACAATGAACGGATGTAATTTCGACGCAGAAGTAATTATGCAAATTTTGCAGCGGGTAAACTAGACGCACTAGCGAAGGGTTCATGGTAATGCTGCAGGTATTCTCGACTCATAATTATCATGCTATCTGTACCTGTATAGGATTTGAACAGTAAGTTACAACATTTACATACAGATATTTTTTCATGTAGTAGGGACCGAGATATATAATTTTAATTTAAATATTAACATTAAAACATAAAACTGAAAGGCGGAAGACGTTTCTATTAAAATTAAGAGTTCATACTTGAACAGAATTTTTTTAAGGTCTCTACCAGTTTTTCAGGGTACAAAATGAAAAAGAAAATGTCAATTGTTTTGACCCACCCTAGTGTGTATTGGTTTCAGGTTTAATAAAGGAATTAAAAAAAAGCGTTGACTTACCAGAACTAACCATGACGCCCCACCTATACTCTGTCTTCGGTGAAAAATTTTCGAGTAATATTAAATAACAAAACACCGAAAACCAAAGACAGGTGGGGGATCATAGTTCGGGTTAATTAAATCTTTTTTTTTTAAATTAAATCATTCTTTTTGTCTAACCTAAACAAAACTACCAAACTACCTGTACCTATATTATATTTGTCGAAAATACCTATCGGATTTCGGACCTTTTCTTTGGCATAGGTAAGAAAGGTTATTATGCGTCGAGATTACCATCGTAGGGTACAATATAATAAGAAGTAAATAAATTGTACCTTTTTGGGCTGCCAATGGGCTGGCTGTTCTCTTTTGAGAATGTTGAAAGTAATCTTCTTCGGACAACGAATTGTTTGTACGTTTTATATTGTTGTTTAGTGGTTGCAAATAACTTCTTGACATGGATTCTTGGTAAATTTTCCATTTCCTTCGACCCATCAACTCCTCAGCGATTCGTTCCAACCCTGTAACAAGATTAAAGTTAATTAGCCAAATTTCCAAATTTAAAAGTAGGGCCTGGTTAGTAGCATACCTTAAAACTTTTATTTTTTTTATTATTTTAAGTGCCCCTAATTTTTGTGTACAATGTTTTCATTTTTATTTTGACACAACGATAATTGAAAAAGATTGAAAAAACTTCTCGTATAAAAGTTTTATAGCTTTTTTGAGTAAGAATATCAAGTTAGAAAAACCAAGGAAGTAAACTTTCTTTAAATAGAACACCTGTAAAATAGTGTCACCAATAAAGAGGTGTTTCCAAGAACTTTAACAAAATTCCACCTATACATATGTTAACCTCTAATAGCTTCGGAAATATGATCATTTAAATCTAAAGAATAGTAAGATATAATTTCCACACAGGTAAAAGCTGTACGCTCCTGGCTTGTGCCGTTAGAATAGGAGGAAATTTATATCTAAATATATCTATCTATTTTTTATATTAAAGTGGTCAAAACTATTAAAGAGCGAACATATTAACTGTGATATTTTTAAAACTATTTGAAAGAACATCTTAATGGTGCCAAAATATACAGGATGTTTCATTTAAAAAAAAGTTACTTCTTTATTTTCTTTTTTAAGTTTTATTAGAAGGTAATAGATAGAAAAACTATAAAAACTTTTATGAAAGAAGTTTTGTTCTATATTTTTAAGTTATCGTTATAAATGGGTATAAATAATAAAATGAATAAAAACCTGTATAGATATACATTGTACATGTTAAAGGGCACTAGCGTACCGAGGAAGAGGCGGTCCGCCCCGGGCCTCCAGTCAGAGGGGCCCCCAAACTGAGGTGTTTCTTATATAGAATAGGGTACATATTGGGGTTTAAGACCGTTTTTTGAGGTGTTTTTGTTTGTTTGGGTTCCAAGATATAAAAGGAGGGGGCCTCATATTGAGGGTAAGGACCTTTTTTTTGGTTTGGCGAAAATTTTTAAAGACAAGAAGTGATTGACTGAAGATGGGGCACCAACTTTACTTATCGCGCTCGGGCACCGATAGCTCTAGGTATGCCACTGTTAAAGGGGGTATGATTGTATAAATGATTTGAGGAAAAAAAAGTCCTATAAACGTCGCAATTTAATCATAAACTGGTACAACTAAAAAACACACGATATTGTGGCAAATGCAAAAGAACCTTTTTAATATTAGTTTTATTATTGGTATCCATATTGTTGTAATAACTTGGTAGCCTATAGAACAGGTGTGGCCAACTTGTTTAGACACAAGATCGACTTTTCACTGACGACACCCAGTACGATTAACCAATTAAATACTTCGACGATTAAAAAACGTTACAAGATGATGGTGTGCAGCAGTTGGTAATAACGTTGTGCAGTGTGTTCTACGTATTTATATTTTTGCCTTGCCACAATCGACCGGACTAATATTCGCGATAAACCGGTTGGCCACACGGTTGTACTCAAGTTGCTAGACGACGATAAGATAATAATAAAATTGTGAATTTGAGATTGTTAATTTGCTAAACATATATATATATATATATATATATATATATATATATATATATATATATATATATATATATATATATATATATATATATATATATATATAAATAAACATAAATTAGTTGCTAAAAAAGATTGTTGAGTTTCTAAACGGTAACAACACCCCATGCAATAAATATCTTGTAAAACGAATTTTGTACTTTTTTTCAGTTTTGCCATATTTTAATAAATAACGTACAGATTTTAATTATGTATCGTTATTATTGTAGTCTTGGGTTTAATTTAGGAGTTAAAAAAAAGAACTTGCTTACCAGAACTAACCACTCGTAAGTGCGTATTAGTCTTGGGTTTAATAAAGGAATTATAAAAAAAAGGTTTGCTTACCAGAACTAACCATTTTTAATTTCCTAAAACTGTGTTAGTTACCCTGTCGGACGCCGTACCTACCTGCTTTACGGCGCGGTGTCGAAATTTCCTTTAACATAATTTGACCTTTTGATTACCCCAGGTACAAACACAATTTGGTGTCGAAAGTTCGCCCGCCGATTTTTACCTGACTGTAATCAAGTGACGTATTTTTCCACCGTATTTGAAAAATTTAGATAATATTCCAAAAGTTAGAATTTGTCTATTAAATTTCATTATATTTACGGTAAAAATACAAAAAGAGGTTTAGCTTTTAAAACCTGTTTTTTTATGTGGAGGGGTCCAACAAAAAAAAAAAACTTTTTTCAGTTTTTATATATAATCATTTGAAAATATTATCAACGACAGTGAGGTCACGTCTGGGTTACATCCAGGAACTCAACCATGTCCCCGTCTAAAAACCTTAACTAGGCCCATCTAGCAATTCAAGAATCTTAAACTGTTTTATCTGGATTAGTCTAGCAACTCGATCCCACTGGACCACTCATGTTATAAAATTTACGAAAAAATATTAATATCATAATATTTGGAAATATAAGTCACCTAAACAAAAATCATTTATAAGAGAATTTCCTGCTAAAGCATTTATTCACGATTATTAAAAAAATTGAAATTTTAATGGCTTACTGCTAATGCATATTATTGTTAAATAAAGAAAATAATATGTCCTCTTTTTATCGTTTTTGTGAAAGTAGTAAAAATGTTATTTTGACAAAAAAAAACTTTTTTAATAATACTTACATTTTCGATTTTTCCAAAATTCACTGCTCTGATGCTTCCACATTTATTAATGACTATAATCGTGAACGGCCTAATTATACCATTTATTAAATGTGTTATAAATTTTAAAAATCTCTAAAAGATAATTGAACTAACTGTAATTCCATGAAGCCTAAAATTTTAAAGCAAGGCGAAATAAACAGTTCGCTCTTAATTAAGACATTTCTGCTGTCAGCAGATTTAATTGGACACTGGAAAAATCTTAGAACGCCTAGCTTGCAATTGCATGACTCTTTGTTTGTAAAATTTAGGTCGCACATTTTGATTTATATGTATTGGTAATTTAAATTGGAATATTACAGTTAGAAATAATACTTAGTGGTACAAAAATTAAAAATTTAATAGGTTCACAGATAAACCAGATTGAGATTGTTGAATTCCTAGACTGATATAGTCGAGTTGCTAGCCGGGGGGAATGATTGAGTTCCTAGACGTAATCTCATACAAGACAGGTAAAAACCCAACATCACAAATTTTATTTAGCATACCTCATAGTGTCAATATATTATTACATAAAAAAATATGGTTTTTGGTAAAAAAGCAAAAATAAAAGTAAAACAATTATTTGCCTTAAAATAAATAAACAGTTATGTATTTTATCAAAAATTGTCATTTTCCCATTGATTTTTGGTCAAAATTGTTATTTTTAAATTTTAGATATGCTTGCATGCTGCTTAGGGCTACTCTTTAGAAGAAATTAAAGTAGTTTTATTTAATTTTTTTGAAAAAAGGTAGATACAAAGAAAATACAAGGGGCCAAAAATTAAAATAAAAAAAAATAAAAAAATATTAAAATTTCATAAAAAGTCAGTGGCGTACATTTTTTCACAATAATATTGGCTGTAGTGCCCACTGAGCCGCCACTGGACCCAATAATACAATTTAAGCAAAGCTTAACAAGCACCTTAGTTAATTAAATAAGTGTCCCAAAGTTTATTAAAATCGGTTAAAAGGTTCCTAAGATATTTAGAAGAAACCTACTTTTTTTTGAAAATTTTAACGCCCTGTATCTCAGAATGGGAGCAAGTCCGGACATAAGTTTATAAAAACTTTTTTTCATAAAAAAATATTTCCTATCGACTGTCGAAATTTGCCACAAAAACCTGGTCCACCCTTTATAAAATTTATTGGTAAGTTTAATAAAAAAATTCAGGCATTAAAAAAGTTTCTAAATAAATAAGGCTATCTAAATTTAAATTTTTCGAGTTCATTCTGTAAATCTCTCTTTAATTTGGTTAGCAAGAACAATCAAGTTAGTTTACTTCCACCACTTACACACAAAAATTAGGAAATAAAAAATTACATCGGTTCACTTGTTTAAATTATTTTTTGAAATCTTAAAGACATTTTCTTCTTTCTTTTTATTGCTGCAAGTTTATACCTGAAATTAACAACTTTTCAAATCAATTAAAAATAAAGATTTAACTACAATCACCAAGTTTTACTTTTAAAACAGAAATATTTTATTCTATTTTTATTGCTATTGGCACACATTTAATATCTTTTTCCTTGTCGTGCTCCCTGCCCTATTAACCCACCTACACATAGCCAACAGAGCAATTATTTTAAGGATCATTCACGTCAGCTTTTAAAAATATAAAAACCAACTTTAAAAGGAAAATTAATAATTATTTTTTTATATACGGATATACCGTTTTAAACTTCGCAATGTTTAAAAAAATTTCATCCTATTTTTTTTAATTACGCACATTTCCATTTATGTTTCAACCGATGAATGCAAGGTTTTTACAAGTGCGCTCTCAATGCATTTGGTCGAGTTTCGTTGCTTTTAGTGCAACGAGCTACAGGAAAAAAGCATTACGCACTGCATGTTGCCCACCCTTCCTTCCTCTTTAAGAACAGGACCGGTTTTACCAAAAAATAAACTATAGCAGGATTTTACCAAGGTGCTTAAAGTGGGGTGGCCCAACTTTAATTTGACAGTTGATAGATGTGACGTCACATAGATTAGCTGTTTACTGTCATATCAAAGTTGGGCCACCTTCTCTTTAAACACCTTGAGATTTTACACCAACAGCTAAATTACATATTTGACCGTTTACAATATACAATGAAACAATAAGATATTAAATTGTGTCAGTCATTTACGAGGTTTGGCCAAAAATGTAATTTTTGCTTAGGACTAAAGTACCTGTATTTTTGGTTATATCGAAAATTGTTATATAAAGGCAATATGTTTAGAATTTAGAATTACTTTAAAATATGTAATTTTAATTATTTTATTTTTTTTTCCTGTACAAATAGTAAAAATTTATTTGCACATTAATTAGTGTCTTACATTTTAAATTAACATAATAAATTTTACAGGACAGTTTAAATAAACGTTTTTTTACTTGTATCAAAACAATTTTCAATATTAGCAAAAATTTAGGTACCTACTTTGTTCTTGAGCACAAATTGCAAATTGGCCAAACCTCGCAGGTGAATAACCCAATTCGATATTTGACATTTGCATTTTAAATTTTGTACCATAAAGAAGTTTAACTAAAGAATACCGTTTTTTTTTGTAAAATTAATATTAAAAAAGTATTCCATATGACGCCAACTTACGTAGAAACACTGTGGAAGCATGCCACCATTTTTTTGGTTACCATGTTCCCTCTTCAGAAAAAATTCAAGTTTTACAAGCGTCTCTACTTTTTTTATATTAATTTGATCAAATTTTATCTTCAAATCAGAATTTTTGCAAAAATATCTGTATAGAAGCCTGTTAAAGTTTTGCACAAAAAACAAAACGTAGTAAAACAATTTCAACGGGCCATACTTTTTAGAAAAGTACAAATAATTTTGCCAAAAAACCCTAAAGTAAAAATCTCTTAGGCTATGTTTTGCCCTGTTTTACCTTAGCACAACCTATAAATAAACTGTGTGTCACTAAAAAAAAGTTTTATTTTTTTATCTTTGGACAATCCACAAAGGCTAGAAGCCTAAATACTAGCGTACCGCGGGTGTTTTAAGCGAGGTAAGAGGGAGTTTGTTGACATTGGGACTTAAAATACTTAAAGATTTAAGGGGAAAGAAAAGACCTCCGCGGACGCAGGTTCCACATTCAGTGAAACTAAAATAATTTTCTTTAAATTAAATGGAAATTTATTCAAAAATAATAATAATATTTATTTTTACTTTTTGCTAATACAGCTAATATTTTTTAATACGGACCTGTTGTTCTTCGATTTTCTGTACTTTTTTAATGAACACGCACAGCAGGGACCCTGCACTAATGGTAATTTTTGTTCGGCTTTTTTGCAATTCAGATGCATTTTGCGTGTACAGAAAAGTACGTAATTCAAAAGAAGTGGTATTTTAAAACGCAAAAACGAGGCCATTTGTGAAAAATCTATCGCAGCTTGGAACGGATATATGCAAAAAGAATGCTATTTTATATCATGCGAATATACATACGAATGTTGAAAAATATGCCAAATAAATAAAATGCTTAAAATTTTAGTAAGAGCATAACAATATGTGCTTATCGCTGAGGAAAAAATGCTTCTCCTAGGAATGGAGAGTACACACACTTAAAGTCATTACGTGTATGGTTGAGTGTTTGAGGCCGGTAATTATTACAATTAGGTACTTGAGAATAAATAAAGGAAAATTTAAATTGGTACCTTTATTGGTTAAACCTTAATTAATAAAAAAAGTTATACAAGAGTATCTAGGCAAATAAAATTAAACAACATGGCAACGTTGCAATTGCAATTCAGCGAACTCATCAAAAACCTTTTGAACCCTTTTGGGGACACTATGACATTTCCTAGTCATATTTTGCTGGCTCTTGTTGCGGTAAGTATCGTATTTTTAAATAATTTTTAGGCTTTGAAGGGCTTATATTATAAAAACACGATAAGCCACAATCACAAAATACGAAGTTAATACATTTTTAGGTAAAGAAAAATGTGTTAAATCAACTTTTGTCAAAAATAAACTTGAATACCTTTTAATAAGTTAATAAACACTAAAAATAAATCCTATTTTTTTATTGTCGCTCATCATATAAATTAATAATAACTGTGGCTCTGTGGCTTATCGTGTATTTTTTAATAAGCCTTTTATTTACTGAATAAAAAATGTTACTCTTTAACTTGTGTTAAATGTTTTAGTGGTTGTTGTCATCCCGGAGTTCATTAAACATTTTGCAATAAAGAAACATGTACAAAGTAGATAGAGTTCGTCATCAGTTCAAGTGCAAATAACCAAGAACTAACATTTTATCATTGTTCTAAATGTTTTACTTCTCTTTTCCAATTATCCCACATCAAATAATATATTTAACATGTAGATCTTTTCTCCTTCAGTTATATTTTTGAATGAAGGAGTTTCATCTAGAACCTGATATACCTTCAATAGGGTTAAAGACATAAAATAAAATAAAAAAACAACTAAACAATACTAACACAAACAAAAATAAATAAACGAAAACCTGTTCATAACAAAATTACAGGACGCGAAAATCAAACAAAACCGTTGAGCGGAAAAAGCTTCAGACAACATAATCTGCTTATTTCGTGGCTTTTAATAAAACTCCTCTGTATTCTCTGACTGTAAGCATTTGATTTTCTAAAATGTAAGGCAATGCTCGTACTGAAATAGTAATCAAGCGATGTGGCGGCCAGGTGGTGAGTGAATGTTAAAAGCAATCTTTAAAACCTGCGTAAATAAATACAGAAGCGTTCATTACTATAGAGTTGCGATGGAATGTTTTCGGGCAAGTTTATAGCGTCACTTGGATACCACTAGGCTTCAAAATGTTTAATTTTCGAATAATTTAACAATTTAACCTGCCACTAGGGCACCACTACTTCTGCCACGTCACTCGCTTGCCTCTTCCGGTGCGCCGAGACTGAAATGCGTTGTGTTTGACAGTCATGTTTCTAGCCGAGGTATGAACCAAAAATGAGGTAATTTTTGTAAATATTCTTTGCCAAATTCGATCTAGATACTGATCAGCAAATTGACTAAATTACGGCAGTGTAACTCTAATCTAAATCGCGAATAACAGTTAAAAAAATCTTGTTTTAACCCTTCATTTTTGCAACTGGAAGAAACTTCAAAAAATTTGGATGTCGAATTGAAAATGTTCATATATATCTCATTAGTAAATTACCTGAAATTAGATCTATGTTTTGTTGAGTTTTTTTTTCATTCTTTACATTACCTTCAATTTGGTTTAAAAATTGTACGTTTACCAATTTCATTTAATTTAAATTGTTAGCTTATTTTGGAGTATTAATTTATTAACGCGATCTCAAAATAATGAAATAATTCAATATTCAAATATTGTTATACATATTTCCCCATAATAGGCTACTCATTTTATTATTTGAATTATTTTTTTGGTTTGCCAAACAATCTTTTTAACATACTAAATAACAACTAACTTTTGGGATTTATGATAACTTATAAATATTTGGATAAAGGAAATTAATTACTTTTAAACATTATCTTCTGAAGCACTATAATACCAGAGCAGAATATCTTAATTATCCCAGGCATCATCTGCACATTAAAGAAAAAAAAGTAGGTATATGTGTGCTAAGTTGTTTAATAAGTTGCCGATACGCCTTAAGGCAAGTTCGCACAATCAACGTGTTTTAAAAAGAAACTGAAAAACGTTTATTCCAACTTGAACCGTATAGCTTAGAATAAAATATTTAGATATGTAAAATTTGTTAAACCTAATTGTTAGAATAGGTAAAGTAACATTAGTAAATTAAAGGTTTATTATATTATTATTAATATTATTATTAAATGACCTCAACCAACTTCAACACATTTTCAATGGCCAAAAAAGTGGTTCATTAACGGCATCCGATTTTTTTCTTTTGGGATATTTTAAAGAAAAAGTGTTTGCGAGTCATCCAGGCACAATCTAGGAACTCAAAGTTAAAATTAGTGAAGAAGTTGAAGGAATAAACGAAGTTTTGCTACGCCATGTAATGAACCACTTTTTATCTAATATTGAAAAATGTGTTGAAGTTGATGAAGGTCATTTAGAAGATTTTTAAAGTTAGAATTTAATTAGATAACAATAATATAAGTCCCAAAGAGTAAGCTGTAATTTAGTATAATAAAAATTTTGTTTAGTAAACTAAAAAAAATAATTCAAATAATAAAATCAGTAGCCTATTATGGAAAAATCTGTATAACAATATTTGAATATGGAATTATTTCATTATTTTCAGATCGCGCTAATAAATTAATACTCCAACAATAAGCTAACAATTTAAATTAAATGAAATTGGTAAACGTACAATTTTTAAACCAAATTGGAGGTAATACCCCAAAATTAATCAAATCTTTGTGTAAATATCCATAATAACCATAATATGTCATTTGTATAATTTAAATGTTATACCATTGTTTTCGAATTATCCTTGCAGTGGACTAGTTTCAATTTGAACTTGATATTTATTAAATATACATTTTCACCAACTGGTATGTCATTATACATTGATATAAATATTGGTGTTCTATTAATTTGTATTAAATTATTTAATCTCATATTTAATATTGTTTTAAGTTGAAATAACTTGTTTGCTGTTATGCGAAACTAATTTTCACTAACCGGTTTATGAATTAGTAGCAAATGTCGAAAAAAATTTATAGAAATTAATAAAGAATACAAGATAAAAAGATTAAAAAAACACACTATTAAAACATCATTGGTGTGAATATAAGAAGAATAATGCTTTCAATAGATTGTTTGTATATAGGCGTAAGTCAAGACGTTTATGTCTGGGTTTTAAAAACAACACTAGAATTTATTGCTTTAATCATAAATAGGGTATTTTTGTTGTTGTTGCTATCAGAAAAAAGGTAACTGCCCATAAAAGATTTAAAAAACATTCATTTTGGGTTTAGTAATTGTGACAGCTCGTCAGGAGAACTTAAAAAAATAATACTAAAATACATACAGGGTGTTTCCTAACTAAGATACGAAACTTAGGGGAGTAATTTTTTATGACTTTTTATGAAGTGTTTTACTTTTACCCAATTAAAGTGCAACTTTTTTGTCTTCTGTGTTTTCTTGCTATCTCGCTTTGTTTTCGAGAAAA
The DNA here is from genome assembly GCA_014170235.1 of Listronotus bonariensis. Classification (NCBI taxonomy): domain Eukaryota; kingdom Metazoa; phylum Arthropoda; class Insecta; order Coleoptera; family Curculionidae; genus Listronotus; species Listronotus bonariensis. The sequence continues at coordinate 28,635 of JACEGR010006616.1, forward strand.
AAATGACGCCACTTTAAGTCATTTTAAAAAGTAGCCATAAACAGCATACAATAAAATACAAAATTATCAATTTCGACCTTGGTAAATAAAAAAAATACAATTTTTGATAAAATATAGGACTGATAATGTATTTTAAGGCAAATAATTGTTTTATTTTTATTTTTGCCTTTTATCTTGTTATTTATAAGTACTTTTCAGAAGAAGTTAAAGTGGCTTTAATATTTTTTTATCAAAAAAGAATCTAGATAGGAAAAAAACCAAGAGACTTAAAAGTTGAACCATTAATTGCTTAATTAGAAAAAATATTAAAACTTATAATAACAAATAGTCAGTGGCGTACTTTTTCTACAGTATTATTGGCTGTCGTGCATTATACGGTACGGAAAACATCTCCGGCACCGGCACCGACTTTGCCGGTGTCCGTGTGTGTGAAAACGTTTAAAGTGTTTAGATAATCACTCTTATTTATATATTTATTATTTTAAATCTATTTCAAACCTAATTAAGGTCCAGATTGTAGTCATAATTGCTTGGGGTCAAACAATCACTAAAATCAAAATAAATCGGAGAGGGACGATTATCCATCCAAAGGGGACTGATTTCATTATGAAGGGTCATTAAACAACACGTTTATTGATTTTCTTTGGCACTTAATCATTTTTGGAAGTTAATTCGATAAAACAAATTTTATGAGGTGTCATCAGTTTAATTTTTACATTGTATTTGCTTGGATTTGTCATTCCGTGCTACTGAAATAATTTTAAATTATTTTAGTATAAGTACTTTTAAAAATTAGTTTGATAACAAGTTTTTAATAACTTTAAGTTTATACATATATCCTTTAAGACTACCACAGGCGCAATATTTTTACAGATTTCAAAATATTTTGGTGAATAGGTTAGTGATTTTTGGTAGTAAAGTTAAAATATTTTGATTTATACAATTACCATAAAATAGAGCCAAACATTGGTTAAAATGTATATACAGGTTGATTTTTAAGCTATATGCATAGACTGGGAAATTATTGCTAAGGGCAAACAGTGCCTAAAAAGTGAAAAAAAAATAGGTAAAATGTTTTTATTTAGGAAGACAATTATTTATTAAAAATTAAACAAAACAATTTGAATTTTAGGGACAAATTAAAACTAATAATAAAAAAATTAAATACTAACCTCATTTGTTTCAAAAATAATATGGTATAACCACTATAAACCCTTATTTTAATTCTAATCGCATAAAAATAAAGTCAAAACTGATGGTACTAATATAATGAAAAAAACAGTTATCTATTTATTGTTTGTTTTTATAATTCAGGTTATTTTATTTTATATAAAATAATTAATTATCTCACTCACTAGTAATATTTTACTGCCTTTTTTTCATTATTAGTCCTTGTTTGTCATTAGCAATTATTTCCCAAGTTTATGCGTATAAGTTAAAAATCACCCTGTGTTTATAAATAGCAACTGCAAAATTTATTTAGACATTTATTTTGTACTAAAAAAATTAAATTAATTAATTCTTAATTACAAAATACAGGGTGTTTCGGAGGAAAGGGAAATATTTCGGGAACACGTTCAGAAGGTCAAAATATGAGAAATTAACTCATATGTTTTATTCCGATTCTTAACCGTTTCTGAAATAATCATTTCTAAAGTTTTTTTGTAACTATTTTTATTTTAAAATCAACATAAACTATACTACTAAAACAGGAAAATTCCACTAGTTCTGGTTAGTTTTTGAAAATACTCCCACCAACTTTAATACAAGCTGCAGCATACTCCCCTGATTGAATGTGTGAGGCATTACTTATGGAACCTTTTCTCTTTTCGGTTCAAAACGCCCACAATCAATCAAACTAACAACCAAGCTTGTCACAACTATCAGTCAATTAGATTAGGCATTGACAACCAATATAATACCTACAAACTGGAGAAATACAACACTACTAATTACTTCAAAACTTTATAAAAAATAACTTTAGAACCGATTATTTCAGAGACGGTTAGGAATCGGATTAAAACATATGGGTTAATTTCTCCTATTTTAGCCTTCTAAACATGTTCCCAAAATATTTCCCCTTCCTCCCGAAACACCCTGTAAAAGTATTTTAGATGCTACATATGGTCCGTGAGCCAGCAACAGATTTTCGTGACCAATTTCCTTTCAGTCCATAACTCGTAAAATGCTTCAAGAGGGTTGTACATAAATTGTTGTGAGCGTCAGCTGCGGTGCCGATAGTGAAATTATACAGGGCGCTCCAAAGAAATGATTCATATTAGACGTCAGCTGCGTCTCCGATGGTGAAGTTGTACAGGGTGCTCCAGAAAAAGGATCAATACTAAACTTTTTTAATAAAACACCCTGTATATTAGTTCATTTTTGGAATATAGAAATAAAAATAACGTAAATTCAATCAGCGATACCTATACGAAAATGTAAGGTTTTTAAAATATTTGGGATTTTTAATAAGTTCTTGACAAAAATAAAATTTTAATATATCTTACCTTACTTAATAACGCTTGGCTTTGTATATTATGTTAGATTGCTATAATATTAACTGTACCATCATCTTTAATTAAATTTTTTACTTAAAATTATACAGGGTGTCCAGAAATTAATAAAATAGTAAATATTAGTTACTGGACACCCTGCATAATTTCTAGTAAAAATTTAAATGTGGGTGATCGTACAACTATTTTCTAGCAATCTAACATAATATAAAAAGTTAAGCGTAAGTAAGGTAGGATATATTAAAATTTTGTTTTTGTCATGATTTTGTTAAAAATCCCAAATATCTTCAAAACCTTTCAGTTTTAGTATAGGGATTACTGATAAAAATTTTTACTCCTACAATCTAAAAATAAAATAATATACAGAGTGCTCCCATTTAAAAAATCAGAAGTTTAGTATTAATTCTTTTCTGGAGCACCCTGTACAATTCCACAATCGGAGACGCAGCTGACGCTCACAACGATTCATGTGCAACCCTCATGACGCATTGTACGAGTTATGGACTGGAAGAAAATAACTGTCAAATTTTCATCTGGCTTACGGGCTCTATATACATTTATGTCATGTTTTAACTTTTAAGAATATTTATCATAAAACTTTTTAAAAAATTAGGTATACGTAAGCTCCAGTACTGAAATATCTTTAGGTAAAGCTATAAGCTATGAATTATTTTTATTTAAATAATTATTTAAAAAAAATAATTACTTTAATAAAGTTATTGTACCTTTTAATAAATTTGTATAAAACTTAAATAAAACGCCTTCTTTCATTTATCTATCTATTCACCCCATTTTGATATATTGTCTCTTTAGATATCTGCGGAAAAGAAAATCGATAAAGTGCAGAGTAATGAACTTTCAAACCCTTTTTCTTGCTGGGAAAACAGCTTGGATTAGGGCGGAATATACTAAGTGTATCATTAACCTATGTATAATGTAAGATATTCGTTGGATATTCGATAAATACGTAAATATCTAAAGCACCTTTTGAATTCTTGTCAATTAACGCTCCCTTAAGAATATAGAAAAGCTGTGTTATGTCCTTCGTTAAAATGATTATGAATTAAGTGATTTAGGCTTTGTCGGTTCCTGTTTTTACTCTACTTTAAAAACTACCTGAATACCTGATTTAGATGGCCCTATTTCTGAAACTAATGAAGTTAGATATACATATTAAGGTATTTTTTTTAAAGGTTCTTTACATATTTTTTTAATAGGTGATATAATATAGGAGTACGTCATTAAAAACATTCATACTTTTGTCCGACCCTGTATATTATCATTCATATCGCGATTAAATGGATCTTTTAAAGACCTCTAGAGAAATACCTCATTATGTCAATATTATATCTAACATTAGCTAGTAGTAGTTTGTTGGAAATATGGCCATCTAAATCAGGTATTCAGGTAATTTTCAAAGTACTATTATTTTGTAGGTGGAACTAACCGAAGCTTTAAATGATATATGGGACCCAACTCTCAGTTTGACACTTATATCTGATCAGTTTTTTGCCCAAAATTTGGTTTATGATGTCTTACTAAAGCCCTTAAATTTTCATGAAAAATACCGAACAATTTAAAAGTTACGAGGGGGGATCCTGATATTAGACAAGCACTGTATGTATATGTTTAACTAACTTTTCAAATTATACGTACCTATTGCAAATAGTTTTTAGCTTATTATGTAAAATCAGAGCCTGTATGTATTTATATAGATATTTAGAGGAGGTAATAAGCAAAAGAGTCTAAGTAAAAATTTTGTGATTCTAAAATATTTGGGTCAGTTTTTTTACGAAATCTGTAATACTGTTTTAGAAAGTATAAAAATCGAAGAATAAAGTGAGTAAATTAGATATTTAGTATTCTTTGCTGCCAAATAATTATTTAGCTTTAACTATCCAAATTTGCACTTAACCCATTTTAAGGCATCTTGCTTTTCCCTTTAAATCTTACTTTTAATTTGATTTAGGTGAGTTAGTTTATATTTATTGGTATTAAAGGTATCTTAAATGGTGTATTTAATTTTTGTTTTTGTTTTTTTTAATAGGTTATTTAAAAACCATTAAAATTTACTTCATTCTGAATGTTTATTAAAATTATACATTGATCATGATTACTTGAAAGTCATAACTAATAGTAAAACTAAAAAAGAATGCCATTATTGTTTCTGTCCAAAATCTGGTTTCGACATTCACTGATAAATGTCGCATATTATTATTTCTAATATACCATTTACTATTACTATTTGTGTATGTATGCTTGTAGTTCTGGTTTCTGACCGTCTTTCAAGTGTTTTTACATGAATTATAAAAAGCGCCACAAAATTTGTATCATAAAAGAAATGACCAAAACCAGCTTTAACTTAACTAGAACCAATCACGACCCAGGTCTACTTTGGACTTCAAAACTTATTTGTGTTTGTCAACATATACCCGTGATTCCCGAAAATAATGAAAAATTTATAAATATTCGGTCTTTCTCTCATCCACAATTACATGATTTTTTAAAAAGAAATTCGCCCGTTGTTCTAGTGAGAATTAGTACCCCATCCACTTGTTTAGTAATTTTGGTACTTTTGTAGAAACTTGCAGCAACTTCGATTACGAGTCTGAAAGAATTTTCTTGCAGAAACATTTCGTTCTATTATATTTTCATTAAACATGCATACAATTCTTGATTTAAAGCTAAAGTGGCAAACAATATTTGATTTGTACCTTTTAAAACCCCGTTTTCTACGTATTTTACATTATTTTTGCATTAAATTGCATAGCTTCACTTTTAATCGTTTTCAGTCGCAGCAGACTCGTACGACACTGTATATATGGCTGCAGCATTTTTAACGTAAACTTTCGCAATTTAATTAATAGAAGGTGTAAAATACATAGAAATACAGGGTTTTAAAAGGCGAAAATTAAATATTTTATGCCACTTTAGCTTTAAATCAAGAATTGTGGTGCAAAAAGAAGTAGAAATAGAGTGAAAATAGGATTAGTTTTAATTTCAACCTTGATAATGGATACTTCGGGCACAAAACGTTTTCGCAAAACAAAATTTTGTCAAAATAGGAGTTGCTGCAACTTTCTAGAAAATTACCGTAATTTTTCTAAATCAAAAAGAAGTGATATTATTTACTAAATACTTTTAATTTTACAAAGGTTTAAGATAATACTGGCTTTTCTCAGTATTCAAAAGTATAAAAACACTAAATAGCTTCACGTACATGTAAAAAGCAAGGAATTTATATTTTGACGTGTTTAGCGAACTGTGGCCTTCTTTATTAATTTCAGTGAGTGATCTAGCAAATATGATTTATTTATAAGCTTCTAACAGATGGTTTCTATCGCATTTATAATACTGTTTTTATGTTTTTAAACTCTGAAAGTAGTAAATTTTAACAAATAATATATATTTTTTTGAAATTAACCAATACTATAGTTGGGGATCCCTGGACCATTTTTCCAAGTCATTACTAACAAGCTAATTTTTCGTCAAAAGCTTCATTTTGACGAGATGCCCAACTTTTATCCTTACAACAATTTTCGTTGGTGGTGGCTTACAGGGGTAGCAGAAATAAAATGTGTGTTGTTTTGACAGATCTAAAAAAATTATTTAAACGGAAATTTTCTCTGTTAATTTTTAAGATAATTAAAAGAACTAAATAAACCGTCCTACAAAATGTAAGGTTTCATCAAACCACCAACATGTATGGTTAACGATGTCGTAAAAAATAACTACTAACTAACTGATTTTTTTTTCTGTTTATTAAGTATTATTTATATAATTTAACACTAATATGGTCCTACAAATCGCGAGGTACGTCAGATATTATTTATCAAATCAACATATTTAATCTCTGCTACCCCTGTATGCTACCAACAACGAAAATTGTTGCAAGGAAAAAAGTTGTTCGTCTCGTCAAAATAAAGCTCCTCACGAAAAATAAGCTTGTAAGTAATAACTTAGAAAAATGCTCCGGGTATCCCTAATTACTAGTATTGTAACAGCAAATATTAAATAAAGGAGATACTTTTTCTTCTTTTTTGATAATTTTGCGTGTAACCAGCATAAGCTAGTAGCTCAAAGACATTAAAGGCTTAATGACTGTGCTAATTATTTTATGTATCGGTGCCTCTAAGAAAAAAGTTAGATTAAATTTTCAAAGAATTTGCAATTTACCATGAGATTATTTTATTTTGCTTTGTGTTTGTCCCACAAGTTGGGTGGTATATTTTTAAATGGCATTTTATCATTATTTAATTCGATATTGACGTACTAAACTTAATGTTTATTACCCAAAATGTTTTGGTGAATACAATAGATGTTAGTTTTACCCAATCCTAAACCTTCAATAACAAGTTTTTATCCGTCGTTTATGTCACGAAAAATCCTATGTAATTCGATTTTAAAACTATGGCGTAAAACATATGATTTTCTTTGGCTAGTTGAAATCTTAGGCAACTGCTCAACCTCCATTTTTACTTTCATTCATAAGTGTAGTATTTGCCCTCTTTACTTTTTTTTCCGATTATTAATCTTCATGTATTAAAAATTGGGTAATCAATTTATAGGCGTTCAACCAATTATAACCGCGGTAATAATTGGTGACAACTTTGACGTATAATACATTGTTTAAACGTCAACATAACCGATTGGTAAATACCGTTTTAGAATAGGTTCTTCGCCTAAAATTGATGATTGTATCCGATAAAGCATAAATTTCTATATCTAAATGTACAAAAATTGCTGGAATTTCGATAAAATTTATATTTATCTGTTACCTAGAATTCATAGCCAATGGCATTATAAAATTATTTTACGCAAAGACATTGACATGGAACTGCACCAAAAATTTACTAGATGCCATTGGCTATATGAAGAATACTTGGGTAAATAAATTAAATAAATAAGTGGTAAAGTGAATCCTCTATATGTGTGTTTTTGTCAATCAAAATTATCTGCCCTGTTCTTATAAAAATAGACGTTATAAGTTTTAAGTAAAAATATGAAGTAAAAAATATTAAAGATACATTTTGATGAATATACAGACTGTTCACGGATGGGGTGTATAATAAGACAAAAGGGCAACAAAAATTTAATTTTTGGAAAAAAGTAATTCTTGACAAAAATTTTTGCTTGTAAAAGAAATATGATTCAAGAAGAAGAGAAAATGTTAATTTTGTAAACAGGGTTCGCAAAAACTTAAAAAACATGAGTTTTCTCCAAGAGTAAACTACCTTTTATCATTTTTAAGCAAAATATCATTTAGAAAATTTATTTAGAATAACATTTTAAATGACTTTTTAATGCTACAGGGATATCAAAAAGTTTTATGACATTGGTTTTGGAGATATCAAAAATAAATTGTTTTAAATTATAATAAATTGACCTAAAAACTGTTATCATCGTTTTTCAAACATCTGTTTTCTCCAAATTCCTAAAAACAAATGTTTAGCTGTAAACCAATGTGAGGAAGGCGTTTTCGCCAAACTATGGAGTTCAATAAAATTTCGTGTTATTGTTTTTATGGATTACAAACATTATTATAAATACATTTTCACAATGACATTTTGCTTAAAAAGTAATAATGAAGATAGTGAACTCTAGGAGAAAAATCATGTTTTTAGGTTCTTGCAAACCCTGTATACAAAAAATCAACATTTTCTTTTCGTGAATCCTATTTTTGTACAAGCAAAAATTTGTATAAAGAATATTTTTTTCGAAGAATGATATTTTTGATCCATTTGTCTTTTGTATACCTTATCAGTCGACAGTCTGTATATAGTTTTTGCATTTAAACAAAAAAAGTACACATGGAGGAATCGCTTTTAAAACTTAGATTTTATCTGAGATAGGGGTTAAAAAATTTGTTTCTGTCTTTTTCTACAAATATCAAAATACAATTTTTCTTCGAGTCTTTCTTTTTCTGGGTCAATGGCATACTGTATAAGCAATAATTAATGGTATATCGGCCAGTAATGCAATAACAAAACAAACACTATTAGTCATCCATGTTTACATGACGGTGTTCGCATTAGACTGTCTCTTTTCCACGCATTTCTCACTTTTTAGATAAAAACAAATCTAAAGTCCTTCGTTACGCCATTGAATAAAACAAGTTAATAATACGTCATTTTTACCACATAGTATAATGTTCATTATTTTTACATATAACTGTACTTTTACAAGTACCAAGTATTTGCACAGTTGCATTACTATTCAATGACGCAAAACATGCTTGCATGGCTAAAAAAAGCTTGAGAATTTTAAATCCGTCTAAGCCTAATCGAATTAGCAGGCCACCAGGAACGCGAAAGCTAAATTACATGCCCGTGTAAAATGATCCGCGTAAAGCGACACCGTATGAAGGTAAATAATAAATAGCAAACCAAAATTGGCATAGAAACTAAGGTCATCATATCACTTGACTGCTTTGTTATAAAATAAATTTGCATGTAACAAACGCAATAATTAAAATTGTTTATCCATTGCATGTGATGCATAAATAGCTAAAAATCGGTAATACGTTTTTAGTTACACCGTAATACTCACAGACACTGTAAGACATACATTAAGGTAGGCTTGCAGGCAAGTCTGCGTGTAAAAGTCTGGCCACACATAACCGCACCAAGGCCGCACTGAGCCCGGATTTACGGTGATAAATCCCTTGTTTTATATATTTATATCTCTTTGTCTGAATAAAACAAATTTTCCTACTTATTTCTGTTCCTTTTATCCAAACTTTAAGTGTAGAATAGGTAAAAGTCTGGCCACACATAACCGCACTGATGCCCCACAAAACCCGCACCGTAGCACGATAGTGTCTCAGTGTTTTGTTTAAAATTTTAATTTCGACGGTAATGGTATATTGCATTGTACGGTCTGAAACATGCCCAGCCAATAAAATTATACGTGGATCGGATAGCGCCGATATTCCCCGAACCAAACTTTGAGTTTACCGGGCATGACCTTTTATTTCAGTTCATTACGTATAAAAATAAAAAGTTAGTGATTTAAGATTAGTTGTTGTAAACAAACATTACAAAAAAGTGATTAAATAAGTAATTAAAAATGGTAAATTAATATTATTGTTACATCTTGTGAATAAATCGTGAGTAAATGTTATGAATACATTGTAATTTTTTGTTTTAATAAGGGTTTTTTAGATTTTTATTAATATTTCAAGAAATCAAATAAAGTGTAAAAATCACAAGTTCGATGCAAATTGACTAATTAAAAATGCGTCGCAGTGTGTAGTCACTTGTTAAAATGCGGTGCGGGGTATGTGGTCGAGCACGGTGCGGTGATATTTGGTCTACGGCAATTAATTTCAATGGTGCATTTTAAAATCGAGACAAGGCCGTGCTACGATACGGTTATGTAAAGCCAGACTTTTAAACTGTGTTACCTTATTTGTGAAGGTTTATTTTACGATCACAAATACACGATAAAAAACTTTTTGCCCCTCATACCCCTACATTGACCAGCGAAACACACGGCTACGGGCTCGTTGCGCTTATGTGTGACCAGACCTTAAGATTGATACTGCATTTGTCTAGTTGCACTTACTCGCAAGTTATAGTTCAGGTAGGATAGAAGGCCTGACTGACCGTGTGTATGTCCATTTACGTATGTCAAAGCGCGCAACTAGGATTAAAAAAAAATAAAGAAAAATACTTTTCTAAAAAAAGATTTATTATCAAATTTGCAAAAAGTTAAATTTTTTTGTTAGTTCTCCCCAGAAAAAAATCATAATTTTAAAAGTAAATTCTTATTTGTACTTTTTTCGTGAATTTAATCAAATTTTATTGAGACATTTAAAATTTCTCGAAATTGTCCATATTTTTTGTGTCGGTCAAATGCCTCAGTTTTTAAATAAAATTCTAGATGTGCTCCTAATTATTGCTATTAAAATATATTTTTTATAAATAACTATTTTAATACTAATAAAAAAAATCATCAAAAGACGGCCCGGTAGTTGCGCTTCTGGGTGAATTGGCCTATTGACTAAAATTTCGGTCAAAGAATAGCTAATATAAAATAAATATTTTTCGTTTTTAACCCTTAGTACTTTAAGATATCCCAGATTGTCGTTTTAGCCAAAATTATGTTTTTAAATAGTTCTATAAACTTAATAAATCCTTTAAAAATGTGTTTTTCTCGTTATTTCATTGAAGACTTGTGTCTTATTTAAACGCATATTCTATGTTTATAAAAGATAATGAAGATAAGTATAATGCTAAAAATTTAATTTTAGGAGGCAATTGAGAAGGGTTATGTTTATTATTAATGGTAATTAATTTTGTGGTAAATAATTACACTGAGTGGGGGAGGAAGGACAACTTACGATGGCTGTAACTAGATGAGGGCGAATTTTGAAACATATTTTTCTGAATTTTAAAATACCCTGTATAGGTATTCTGATGACTTATGGAACATATTTTTCAGTACAGCCAACAATGAAATTCTTCATAATAAGAAAATTAAAACATTTTTGACACGACTAAAAAAAATTGATAAGTAGCCATGCAAAATATTTTTATCTATAAACTATGGATTAATTTCTAACATAATATTAAAAAACGTATTTCAAGTTAGGTAAATCAAGAAAACCTCCATTTACGCAAAGATACAATACAAGAAAAGGGTGATTAATTGTAAAATTGTTTTTACAATATGGTGAATACAGAAATCAATATATGATCGATCGCTCGCCATACCATTTATGAACATGCCATAGTTGCAGCATACAGTGGAAGGACCTACCTTGATAAACACAGGCTTTCAGAACATAAAAGGGAAGATATATTATGCTTTGATATTTCGTAATAATAACCTATTTTCAAATTAAAATTATTAACTCTCTTTACAGCATTCGTAAGAAAATAATTTGTATATTTTTTACTGGTTTATTATACAGTAGAATTTACATATCAAATGATTCATTTCAAATCTACTTTATAGTCTGATTTTTGTCCGTAATTTACTTGTTAGGTTGAATACTTTTTCGTTTTGAGGTTCCTTATTCATCCGACTTTAAAGAATGGCAATATTCACAAACGATGCTTCTATAGCCACACTCCACGAATATCCGTTTCTGTAATTCCGAAAATAGCCGAAATAGGTCGTTTTATCCGTGACTATATTAGAGACATGGATATAGCCTAATCTGGCTTAAAAAATTATTTTGCTTTATTAAGGAATTTAAAAAAAGATTTAACTAGCCAAAACTAACCATGACCCCGCCCCCCAGCCTTAAGGTTACATCCACGGATTTAACTAGGAAATTCGTTAAAGTCACGGAAATTTTTAACAATCCCCACCTTTATTTCCGTGTCTGTATTGTATCCACGGATGTACATTTTTGTGGCTGTTACTTAATACACGGATATCCGTGGAACTAACCTCTATTTCCGTATGTGTTACCAGTCCACGGACATCCGTAAAGTAGGGCTGGCAAAAATCGGAAAAAAACAAAACCGGTTAACCGAATATTAAAAACCGAAAACGGTTTTTAAAACCGAGAACCGAAGGTGCATTTACATATTTGCCGCCCGTAGGCTATTTTATTTTCTCGCCGCCCTTTTCATAATTTTGAAGACCATAAAAGCCTTTTGGTAAATACGCCACTGTATAAACCGCAATCAACCAAAAACCTATTAATTGATATTCGAAGAACCGCTTTCCGATTTGATCCGATAAAAAAAAAACGATTATCCGAAAAACCGGTATTTGAAAACCGCTTTTTCAAAACCGGTTAACCGATATTTACAAACCGGTTTTAAAACCGGTTAACCGGTTTCAAATACCGGTTAACCGGTTTCAAATACCGGTTCGGTTTGCCCAAAACCGCGGTTAACCGAAAACCGGTTAACCAGTTAACCGAAAAACCGGTTTCGGTTACCAGCCCTACCGTGAAGTGTGGCGATAGACACTTCAATTCACAAAAATAATTTGTTTTACTTTTTGCTATAACGTATATTTTGCTCCTAAACACGAATCCGGGATCAAGTGGATTACCACTCATGGAAAACCGGAAAAAATTGCAATTTTAACGGTTTTCTTTATCGATTTTCTAGTTTAACTGAAGGATGATGGAGCAAAACTGATTTGTGCTCGGGCAGCAAAAATACAATGGAAACTGTGCTTTACATCTTCGATTCTTTTTGTTGAGTGTTATAATGCCTTTTTCCTTTTGGTATTCTTTACTTTGGAGTTTTGCGTAAGTTTTGATTATATTATCATTATTATTCTTTATTGTAGCTCGCTGCTAGCGGTGTTATCCATTTCGTTTGCGTTGTAGGTAAGATGAATAACCCTATGGTAGATTCAGAAATTTTTGAACAATGTTGCATAAAGGAGAATAGACTCAAAGTGTAAAGGCTTTTCGACAGTATTAAAGGGACGATTCTCGTTGACGAGTTTGCTAAAGATGGGTCCAAATTTAATTCATTCTGAAAGCGATGTCGCCAAGTACCTACAAAAATATGATAAAGTAAAGAAACCCTATTGTGAACAATGATTTATTGCAGCAAAAAATATTTAACCCGGCGAGTTTCTAGTACCACGCCACGTGCCTCCGGTTTTATAGTAGGCAGAGGCGAAATAAGAGAATGTTTTGTAAGTAGTGAAGTGTGGCGATAGACACTTCAATTCACAAAAATAATTTGTTTTACTTTTTGCTATAACGTATATTTTGCTCCTAAACACGAATCCGGGATCAAGTGGATTACCACTCATGGAAAACCGGAAAAAAATGCAATTTTAACGGTTTTCTTTATCGATTTTCTAGTTTAACTGAAGGATGATGGAGCAAAAACTGATTTGTGCTCGGGCAGCAAAAATACAATGGAAACTGTGCTTTACATCTTCGATTCTTTTTGTTGAGTGTTATAATGCCTTTTCCTTGTATTCTTACTTTGAGTTTGCGTAAGTTTTGATTATATTATCATTATTATTTTGTGTGCTTTGTTTTAGTTCTTGAATGCTAAATACCAGGTATCCGAAAATAATAATTATATGTCGATTTTGCGGTTGTAGGTTAGATGAACTTTTCCTTGTTTAGGTAGTACTTCTAGGTAATTATGTTGAATTATGTTGTATTAAGGCAGAATAGACTTATTGTAGCAAATTTAGTCGACAGTTTACTTAGCAGACGATTATAGATGATCCGAGTTCGCTAAATATGCCAATCAAAAGTAACATGTAATTTTAGAGCGATGTTGCGGATTATATGTAGCCTGATAAAGTTTCTATGTACTCTTGGCAAATAAAATTAAAAATAAACACGTTCTTTAAAAATTAAAACTCACCAAAAGTTAAAAATAATAAATTTAAGAAATAAAAAAATCGGGAAAGTCGGGTAATATCATATGCGCTAAACCACTAAATTTTAATAACCAAATAAGCAGAAGCATTTTATAGTTTCATACCATATGTCATTACCCAACTTTATTATTATTATTTTTTAATTATTAGTTTTAACTTTTTAGTGAGTTTTAGATATTTTTTAAAGTCGGTTTAATTTTTTAAAGTTAATTTTTTGCTTTCTTATTTATTATTATTACTATTAAATCGGTTAAAATACACTACTCCAGTACCTCTTTTCAAGACTACATTAAAAAGCACAATGACGTGTAATTTGATTGGTTTGACGCGTTACTGACGGTCAAGCAAGACTGTCACATTGGAAGGTCATGGTTAGTTCTGGTTTTATTTAATATATATTTTTTTTTATTTCTTATTAAACCGAATAAAACAAAATTACTAACTAGAATTAATACCCCAATGTCAATCAATTAAATTACACGTCCCTTTGTGTTTCTCTTTCACTTCGGTGAAAAGAGTAAATTTCGTTAAATGGATGTAATAGCAATTTGTAAACTGCCCTCGTATTATTATAATATTTGTTTGACGTTACATCAATAGGTGCCGCTAGTACAACTTTGTCGCTCGAACAACGTACGGTAGGGAGAAAACAATAGGTATAGTACAGTGCAAGTATGTATTAACCGTTGGAGGAGCTCTAGGCTGGAATTGCTGGAGCGCCGATTTTATTAGGAAAAAGAAAAACCAACATTTTGAAGAATGACGCCCTACTTGAAATTAAAAAAGGGCATTTACTGCGTGGCGCCTATTTTCTTCCATAGCGCCCTATTCTCAACTCAAATTGAAGACCAAAAACCACCAAAAAGCCCACCCCGCCCTACAACTTTTTTAAATATTTTCTTTCTCGCCGGCTGCAATATTCATGAGCGAAAAAGCCCAGTCGCTGGCCGCTCGAAACGAACAAGACGCTGTTTACCACAAAATATTGTAGTGACTACCAGCAACATAAAGAGGTTTGATAGTTTCCGCTCGACGCTTACGCTTTGTTATCGTGGCCGAGGCCTGAGACTAAAACTGTTTTTCTTTTCTTAGGTTTAAATGCAGCGGTATTGCCATTAATTAAAAATTAAAAAAAGTTAATAAATTAAAAACTGCAATAATTTCTTGATTACATTTCGAACCAAATCCAAACAATAGGTCGGTAGTCGTGCACGCTCATGTCGTGATCAAGCTCCATATTTAATTGTTACTTAGTCCGTTACTCAACTATGAAGGATGCACTTAAGTCACTTTTGGTTTTGGTATCTCTGTGATTTTCTTGAATTATTGATGATTGCACCTACTGGTAATAGTACGGTACTGGTATTTAAAAGAAGGTCGGATCCATTGGCGCATGCAATGCACTGGCGAAAAATATACTGTAGGAGGCAAAAATATCTGATAATTATTTTATCAGCTTTACTTATCTTAATTAAATCTAACAGATTGGTAATTAAAATTACAATTAAAGTTAAAAGTAAAATTTAACACTGAGAAACAAAGTTTACAAAGATAAACCACGCAGATTTCTTATGCCAAAATATTAAGATTCAACCAACCATAACTATATTTAAAAGTTGATAATAAGGTAAGGTGTCAACGTAAAATAAAGATTTTAAATTTATTTCAATTATTTTTGTTACTCCTCGAATATTGTAATAAAACTCGGTATCTGAGGATAAAGGTGGCAAAAGTTTATATTATTCTGATTCTATAATTAATTTTTATGTTTTTTTAAATCTTTATGACAGGCTTATGTCTTAATACCAATGTACCGTAAGTGCTGGGTTACTGGATGTTTAACCCATTTTTTTGCCGTTATTCAAGCACTAAAACATGCAGTTTTGGCATTTCACAGTACCTTTTATACAACGCGGTAGTGCCACCACGAACGTTATTTTAAAATAACTACTACCTAGAAATGGCAATATAGTACAAAGTGGTTTGCCACTGCCAACTGAGAGGTGACGAGCAATTAAAAATCCGATGTCCGATTCCGAGATTCGAACCCGGATCGCTGCGGGAAGAGCCTGGCACGTTAGCCCCTGCACCACGCTCGCCACAAATGTGTTAAATGAACGGCATTACCTACTCTACTTTGAATATCTCAAAAAAGTGCAACTGTTTTGTGCTACCCTGTGTGTACCATCTAAGTAATTTCACTAAATTATTCTATGCTTTCTACACAAAAAACGTTCACTATGTTAGAGTCGCTCTAAGCAAGCGTTTTCGAGATATTTGGGTTTAAGTTGGGTAATGCAGCTTAGTCACTGGACTCTTATCGTCTTTTCCTACTATTTACTTACACTGTCTTAAGTTTTAAAGGAAGTCCAGGAAGCCCGGCTCACTAGAGAAAATTTAAATATTGTAAAGTGTTAGTAAATATAAGTCTTCATTAAAAAAGGCATTGATTGCTTAAATCTTTTGTTTATTAGTTAATAAGGTATGCCTAATATTCAAAATAAGTCAACGAATTAACTTTAAAAAAGTTTATGTTCTTAAGATCCTACCAATGGGCTGAAGATACCCGATATGTCAGATAACGCCGCCAACCTAGGGCAGATAATGCCGCCCACCAATTCAAATATTTTTTACTATAAAATAACATATTTTTAAATAAGTTAAACCATATACCTTGTTGTACTATTAGACATTAGAGATTCTTCTAAATAATAAAATTATGGGGATAGGACTAAAAGGTAAAACCCAACATAAAAAAATACAATATTTTTAACAACATTTTACAAAAAAAAATAAACTAAATGAATTGCAATATTTTTATATAATAACAAAATTTTAAATATTTGCACAGCTAAATCACAAATATATGGTTTGGTGCCACCTTGAACAAAGCAATTTTCTCTTCGGGATCTTGCCCGATATCGCATTTTTTTAATTGCAATTTTTCTGAAAAAGCTTAAAAATTATTATATTTTTTAAAAGCATAATAAAATACATTATTTGATCACCTACAAGTTGATAACTTAATGATGCAAACGAATACATATCTATTGTGCTAACATTTAAATTTCCACAGAAGAAAAATAACATCAACATGCATCCAAAACGTTTTTCGACGACTGAAGGATAAAAAGTGGTTTCGCAGAGCGCAGCTAATGTTAGCATTTTAATTTTAATAGAGCAACACCACAAAACACGATACTTGACTTGTGGGAAACACTATTTTTCAGATGTGGGCGAAACAATTTATAGACGTGGCCTGGTTTGGAAAACTTACATAATATACATAATAAAGAGCAGAAGTAGTTTTGTGTTAAAAAAGGTCTCCAATTTTTTTTAAGAGATGACTTTTCGAAACAGAAAATTTAACAACAGGTTTTCTTGCTTTAAAAAAGATTTTTGACATGACAACGTCTTATAATTCGATGGACCCGGCTGCACGCACCAAAAAACGTGACTCATATGCCGTTACCTCGCGCGTTCCATTTAAGGCTTGAAGTGCAAGCGAGACCGCGGAACGAGCGACAAAGAGGCACAATCTCCGCGTCGTTCGACATCTGTTTCTCTCCTACTTGAGTGAGCGTGCAGTGAAAAGTGAATGTGGTTTCAGTTGTTTATAGCAACGATAATTGCGGCGATAAAGGTAATGATTCTTTCGACGTTGTCACGTTTAACTATCGTCAGTAAACCGATTATGCAGACAACCCGGTTTTTTTAATGAATAGGGTGTCCCAACTCTATTTATGCACAAAATAACTTCTCCCTGTACAAGATACGAAAATAATGTTAAGATATGTAATTTTAATTTGGATACATTTTTTGTATTGACTGTACTAGACTACAAGGTGTCTCAAAAACGTAAATTTTCATTGTCAACTTGGTTTCTAAAATAAAGCACTTTATATATTTTAACAAATTTTGACTCTGTATTAAATTCTACATCAAAAATATATAACACAATATACGTCAATTATTGCTGGTTTTTGACATATACTCATTAACAATTAAAAGTAAAGAAAGAAAATTATATATTGCTTTAAATTATTTTTAAATAATTCTGTTACTGTCAGAGTGACCAATGATATTATAACATGTAATAAATTACCTTCCATTGTAAAAACTACTAATAGGAAATAAGCTATTTAGTTTATTTTACATACATATTTACTTACCTAACCTAAACACCAGCCATAATTGAAGTATTGCTGTTTTTTTAGGGAAATAAAGTAAGTATAATGTGTCTAAAATAAACTAAATTGCTGGCTACCTATTAGTAGTTCTGACAATGGAAGGTAATTAAATAAATGTTATTATATTATTTGTCACTCTGAGAGTGACAGAATTATTTAAAAATAATTGGAACCAAAAACAATGTATTTCTTCACTTTTAATCGTTATTGAGTATATCAGCGTACTGCAAATATCTACGAGAGTCAAAATTTGTTAAAATATACAGGATGTTCCATTTAAAAAACCTACTTGACAATGAATATTACATTTTTAGACACCTTGTATATTAAGTTGTACTGGTAATAAGAAGAGTGTATCCGAATAAACATATTTTATATTAAATTTATTTTTATATCTTGTACAGGGGCGAAGTAATTTTGTGTATAAATAGAGGTTGGGACACCCTGTATGAATATTTTCATTTAAACTAACTATTAGGTACTTTTAATAAAAAATAAATGCAAAAATTATTATAAACTTAGACAAGCTATTAAAAAATACGCACACATGTTACATGATAAACTAGCAACATCTGAAAAAATAATTACTTTTCGGAAATTAACAAACACAATACTCATATTTAGGAAACCGTTAATTTGCTGCTAGTAATTTTTCTTTTAATTCGTGACCGTGCCAATAGAAATTTCGCCGAAAGCCTAGTAATATATAGAATACACGTATTTAAGTCCACGGCTTTCACTAAAATTTCAACTTTCCTAAAATACAAATGGCTTCTTGAAAATAATGGTGCACTGTCTAAATAAATCAACAAATATGGTAATATTCCACTTTTATAAACGACGTCGACAATAACTATTAAAATAATCATTAAAATGAAAAAAAAGGTGTTCATCTTGTACGATTTAGATTTAAGATTTAACTTAGAGTTAATTATAGTTAAAACTCTTTAAAAACATAAAAAAATAATAAGATACCAATTTATGTGTTTAATGTACAAATTTATTTATTAAAAACAAGTTATAATGTTCAATATAATTTTGGCAACAAATCGAAAAACCCTAAAATTGAAAACCACATAGTAAACTTTCACCAAAATTCCTAAATTAGTAGGAAGATCAAGTGACACATTAGTTATTTTATAGCTCCTGACGAGTACTTTACAACCCAAAGAAATTCAATAAAATAGCAGTACTTTAAAAATTACCCAAATACCTGATTGAATGGCCATATTTCCGAAACTAATAAAGTTTATGTATTAAATGTGGTATTTTCTTAAATCTCTTTTAAAGATGTTTTTATTATTAGTGATAATATCCAATAGTGATAATATCCAAATTAAGACAAAAAGTATATATTTTTTAATAAAGCACCCTGTATATCATATTACCAATCATAAGATGTTTAAGGGAGTTTTAAAAAAATACCACCATTTATAACATTCTACTTTATTAGTTCTGGAAATATGGCCATCCCAATAAGGTATTTGGGTATTTTTGAAGTAGTGCCATTTAGTAGTAGGTAAAGATACTGACTTTATATTTTAAGGTTATAAAGCACTTGTCAAGAGCATTAAAATGATATAACACTAAACCCTAAAATTGAAACCACATAGTAAACTTCTTCACCAAAATTCCTAAATTAGTAGGAAGATCAAGTGACACATTAGTTATTTTATAGCTCCTGACGAGTACTTTACAACCCAAAGAAATTCAATAAAATAGCAGTACTTTAAAAATTACCCAAATACCTGATTGAATGGCCATATTTCCGAAACTAATAAAGTTAGATGTACTTAATGTGGTATTGTCGTAAATCTCTTTTAAAGATCTTTTATAGGTTATATTAGTGATAATATCCAAAAATAAGACAAAAAGTATATATTTTTTAATAAAGAACCCTGTATATTATATTACCAATCATAAGATGTTTAAGGGAGTTTTAAAAAAATATCACCGTTTATAACATTCTATTTTATTAGTTCTGAAAATATGGCCATCCCAATAAGGTATTTGGGTATTTGGGTATTTTTAAAGTAGTGCCATTTTGTAGTAGGTAAAGATACTGACTTTATATTTTAAGGTTATAAAGCACTCGTCAAGAGCTTTAAAATGATATAACACTTCACCCCTTTTCTTTTAACAAATTTGGTTGTCCTGGTCGCTAATGGGTTGAAGGGACACCGTCCAATTTTTTGTAGACAATATTTACCTTCAATAAATATCTTAACACTCGATCTTGACGAGTTTTGGCGATTTTCTTAAATCAGTCTCTTTTTGCAGATGACTTAAGTGCTAAGTTTTTAAATGAATACCTCGTAAACACCTTGTAAAAGAGTTTCATTTCTAAAATAAAATAACGTCATGTCTTCCCGGTGACGGAGAAACAGACCTTTGATCTTCGAAGCCAGAAGTCGCCGGTTCGATTTCCAGCGGGGAGACATATTTAGGTAGTAGTTATTTAAAAATAACGATCCGTGGTGGCACTACCGCGTTGTCTAAAAGGTGCTGTGAAATGAAAAACTGCATGTTTCAGTGCTTGGGCAACGTTGACGGAATAGGGGAAATGATGGGTTGAACATCTATCTGCTATTTAGGCATAGGCGTTCGTGGGATGTCACAAAGATTTAAAGAAAAAACACAGTTAAGGGTAAAACTTTAATAAAGATAAAAACCTCGTACCTAATAAACATTTAAATTATTTATTAACACAAAACGACACTAAAGTGCAAAAACTCAAACAGTTTAACACACAATCTATAAAACAAACAGTTTCTTACTCAACAGCTTTAAGATTTTACAAGAATTGTTAATTAACTTGAGACCTAATCTATTAAGTTTCCTTACATAGATTTGTTATTTCTAAGAATTCAAAAAGTACCGCTTTTTTCTCTTCACGACCGATTTCTGTTTAATGAGATGCATTGGGTATTTGCTACTTTACTGAATAAATATACAAACTGTTTTATAAATTAGTTTCTTTTATAATCTATCTTTTGCTCTGCTTTTAAGATTTGATATTATGCAACAGTTTTTGGTTTAATTTTATTTTCATTTTTAATAAGTGGTTTTACTATAATTAAATTTATTTTTTGTCCTCCAAGATGCTTTAACGATTTACACAACTAAAATAAAACGCAATGTGTAAGTCATATTATTAAAGGTTAAACTGACTTTACAAACGAATTTCTAAAAATGGAAAAATATATAGATAGTAAAAAGTCTCGTCACATTACCTGACGTCATATCCAGGTTAGGCAGGTTGAGACATATATTAAACCAAAAGAAAAATTAGTTTTTTAAATTTAGACGTTAGAATATTTATTTATATAACTACTTATTTAATTTATAAGACTTGTAAGTCATATTTTAAAAACTTTCCAAAACGGTGTAAACAGTCTTAAGGCACTTTTTTGAGTGGAATCCATTGGACTACTCAGATTTTCAAAATTATTTCTAGTTTCGTTGCAAATATATAAAGCTTAGTTTTTTTAAATATAAATCAGAGTTGTCCATGATCTCAAAAATTGCTTATTTTTTGCTCTTTTCAATGATATATTATTATTCATCCTTATCTTTGAAATTGAGCGAGTATTTCAGTTTTTTAATTATTGCTACAGTAGGCCATGGAAAAAAATCTGACACTTGTCAAAGTCAGGTAAATAGAATACCAGTTGTTTTATTTTTGCTAAAGTAGGCCATGCAAACATGTCATCTATCAAACACAGACCAAAAAATAATGCAATTAAATTACAAACTTTATATTTATGAACATATTATAATAAAAAAATTGGCCCAAAAATTTAACAAGTTTAAATGAAAACTAGTGTTCAAAGTTGGCTCCCTTTTCCCTAATACATAATAAACACCTTTTTTCCACTGCATTACAAGCGTTTATTAGTTCAACAGGTCTAATCGCACCAAAAGCATGCCTAGTCGCTACTTGCAACTATTCCCGTGTCACTAAATCTGATTTTTTGGAATTTCACCCTGACAAATACCGTTTCAGATAAACACAGCGAAATATTTTATTAACAAATTTTTCTAATAAAGCAAAATAAATTTAAACATGTTGGACCCTTATATGTGAAACCGATCCCTTTGAATGCAAACAAAAAAAAGACAACAAACTAATTTTTGTAATTATACCTATAACTTTTAATTAAAAATATTTGTTTATGCTAAAATAAAATTATTTAGATTACTTATTATTTAAGTTTCTAATGCATTTTATTTTACTTCTTTTCTTTTTTATCATGCTTGATGATGACAGAAGATAAGAACAAATTTATTCGTTTTTAAAATAATGTTACGGACATTAAAAATAAGTGTTAGTTTATAGAATTGTATAAAGTTAGGACCTTTTAATTTAGTCTGATAATTTATTTGAATAGTTTACCTTAGATTTTCCAAGTTCTTTCATCAGTTTCGAAGGTTTCCGAAAACGTCCGAATTATCCATTGAGAACTTTTATGCCATTCTGTACTATGGAATTTTCACGATATTTCTCGAAGATTCTAGATCATTCTTTACTCTTCCACCATACCATAAAAGGGCGACGGGAAACCTCCGATCAATTAGTATAGATTCGACTTTTGTGGTGTAAACTTCGAGACATTGACAAGTAAAGATTTTGTCGTTGTAACCATAGTTACGTTGGATTGTTAATAAAGGTATAAAAACGAAGACACGTGTTTTTATACGAGGTGATTTGGAACAATAAGTATTGCATAACGACATTATTTTTAACAATTTAATAAATTGGTTTTTAAAAATAATTTGTTGAATTAAGAATAATAAATAATTTATCAATATTTAACTAGGTATTAAAGTTTTTAAAAATTTTACGCAAACCCATAAAGAACTTGCACGCACAATATTGCAACTAACAGACATCCTGTAATGCAAAACTGCAATTACCTATTAACAATTAGTAGATTTCGAATAAATTATATTGTAATTTAACACCCAAAAGCAAAAGAGAAATAATATCGGTTGTTATAACATAACTAACCTATAAAATCGCAAGAAAAATAGAATGTAAGTCAAGAATAAACACGGACAGTAAGTAAAAGCAAGAGCAAAGTAATTTCATAAGCGTTTATTATTATTTAGCCATAAAAGCACAGTTAATGTCGACTACCAGGTAACATTCAACTTGGCTTTATTAATTATAACAAGAAATATTATTACTTTTAACTTCCTACTAAAACCTATGAATGAAACAACGTAGAGACGAGTAAATACGCTTAAGCCGTCTGTTTTTATTACTACACCAACGCGGAATATAGCAACGGCAACTATTGTTATAGTCTGTTGTAACCTTACCTATAACTATTTCTCCAAATAGAGCCTGTTTTATAGAGATCATGTTATTGCCTAGAAACTTCAATTACTTGGTCAAATAGTTTGGAGTTAAAATTTCTTAAGCAAGCCACTAAAAATCGACTATTCAATTTTAATGTATCTATTCGCACATTTTGAAGCTTTATAAGTTGAAAGTCATACCCCAAAACGGTTTTTTTAAATTTTAATTATTCAAAAATTTATAAGTAATACAAAATTTTGAGGAACTTTTTTGGTAAATTACAATGTATTAGCAAATTATTATGGAAATTTTATAAAAATTGGTTTGTGGTCTAAGGAATAGTAGAGAAACAGGAAAACATAATAATTTACGTAAAAAAATAATTGCTTATAAATAATAGAAACAAATAGAAATTTTGCTAACTTTTCGGAGTTTCAGAAAAATTTTGTTTACGTAATTTTATTCGTTTATCTATTAGCTTAATGATGGCATAAAAAACTTTGGTTTCTTTTAC
Source organism: Listronotus bonariensis (assembly GCA_014170235.1). Classification (NCBI taxonomy): domain Eukaryota; kingdom Metazoa; phylum Arthropoda; class Insecta; order Coleoptera; family Curculionidae; genus Listronotus; species Listronotus bonariensis. Next base: position 52,482 of record JACEGR010006616.1, read on the forward strand.
CAGAAAAAAGATATAAACGCTTTAATGCACCAGAGACCGGTTTTATTTAGCTACTCCAAATAGAGCCTGTTTTATAGAGATAGTTTGTGTTCTAAGGAATAGTAGAGGAACAGGAAAACATAATAATTTACGTAAAAAAATAATTGCTTATAAATAATTGGTTTTATAATAAACAAATGAAAATTTAGCTAACTTTTCAGAGAAAATAAACGCAGAGCGATGCAGATATCTCTTTCCAGGATATTAATTTAATATTGGATTGGGGCGCCAAAAATCTCGTCCATTTTAATGCATCCAAAACACAATCATGTTCCTTGTCGCGAAAAGAGTCATCAAATACTCATCCTCTACTTATGAGCGGCCAAGTTTTACAAAGCAAAGACACCTTCAATCTTGTGGGCGTCACATTTAAAAGTAACCTTAACTGGCATAAACACACTGTATCTATAGCCACGGCAGCTTCAAAAAAGCTTGGATTTCTCTTTTGAGCCAAAAGGTATTTTTCCCTTTCTAATTTATACACTTTATATGTGGAATATTGTTCTCATATCTGGGGCATGGCGTCCCCCACAACCCTAAGCATTCTTGATTCTATTCAAAGAAGAGTTATTCGTCTTATTAATGATCCTTCACTTACAGAAAAGCTTCCCTCTCTTGCCCATCATCCGCTGTGGGGGATTTATTGCTTTTTTATAGGTGGTTCCATGGCTTTTGCTCTGATAAATATGTCCAGTATAGTTCCTCCACTCACGGTTCCCAACAGAGAAACTCGTGATTTCGCGCGTATGCATCCCTATACGGTCCAACTGGACAGACCCCGAACTTTCCACTTTGTTCGTTCTTTTATCCTTGGAGTTTCTAGATTGTGGAACCTGCTGCCCGCGGAGGTTATTCCTTTCCCTCAAATCTTTAAGTATTTAAGTCCCGTGTCAACAACCTCCATCTTACCTCGCTTAAGACACCCACGGTACGTTAGTATTTAGGCTTTAAGCCTTCGGGGTTTGTCCATATTTGTTAATCTATTAATTAAATGATGGCATAAAAAAACTTTGGTGTTTTTTACCAGAAAAAAGATATAAACGCTTTAATGCGCCAGAAACCGGTTTTATTTAGCCAATTAAGCGACTGAATATACCAGAAGTTTAACAAAAGGTTTACTTGTGATACATCCCATTTTTAAGAGTAATCAGGAAACTGATTATTGACACTTTTTTTTAACAGAAAATCAAAATACATTTTAACACTCTGTGTTTTCGAAATCATCCACTTTTGGACCAAGGTAAGTTGGGTTAGACCGGTTAGAGACACCCTGTATTTTTACTTTTAGTATCTTACTTTGTCAACGAATAAAAATACTTGTCTACAGGTAAACATACTTGAGACGTCTGTTATATTACCACGCCCACAGAGAGTATAGCAAAGCAATGGCATCTGTTGTTATCGCCTGCAGTGTATAAGTATTTCAATTTATTTATGGTAAAAATGTATAAAATTATTGCTATAGTAAGCATCTATATTGCATTTGGACTCATACTTAGTGTATGCAAAATTTGTATAACTCTTGTCCCAAATAATTCATTATTTTAAAACCTAAAGAAAAATAAATGTAAACAAAGTCAACTTATATTTTAATAGTTTTTCAGGGTCTAAAATTCGAACGGAGGTACACGGGGCGCGAAAATATCTCTTTTACCTGCACGCCTGTAAGGTTACGTTTATATCATAGGTAAATGAGGCGCCAGCCCTTCCCGAGAAGGGGTGTGGGTCACTGGAAAAACTTGTGAATAAATATAGGTTAAAAGAAATAAGTAGACTACATTTTGTAAAATGTACTTCGTATTTGTCAAGTGTATAATATGTAAATATTTTTGATGCAATAAATGTTTCGTAATTAATAAAATTTTTAAAAATAGACCAACATTTTATTTCGATACCTTTACTTTAAAGAAAACATTTGCGCCCCGTTTACCTATACGATTTTATTGACCCCAAGATCCCTGCGCCCCATTTACCTGTTCAACTTACCACCGCCGTAAAATTCCGGACGACTTGTGGCTATTTTAAAAAAAAGCTTTAGAATACACTTTAAATAGGCTCTAGTCATTGACCTTGTTTACATGGGGTGCACCAGATTTTAGTTTGAGGCCCAAATGACGTCACGCATACGTTTTTTTAATATTCGATGGTAATTGGTTGGGTACACGCCTCAATCTACGAAAAATGGGAGCTGACTCTGTTCAGCCTTATTGGCCCCTATTAAATGGCCGGTCACCAGTATAAAACCCCCAAGAAAACAAAAAATAAATAAAATTTGAACTTTCGGTCAATAGCGATGCCAGGCGGTGGGAGGGCAGGGGTGGCCCAGGAAGCTTTCATATTTAAATAAAATAATTATGTACGTACTTATTTAATAGTAACAATACAAAAACCAAAACATTTGTAAAGTTTTGCAAATACTTTTTATTCTACTTCTTATAAAATAAAACTATTGTTGTGTTATTTTTTTCATCTAATAAATTTTAAAATTTTAGAAAAGCGCAAAATCTAGCTTACTAGAAGTTGCATAATCTTAAAATTACCGTTTTTGAAAAGTTGTTTTCCATTAGCCTATAACCGATAAAAATATTTTAATCTATTTTGGTATTTTAGTTTCTGCTAATAAAGATTTAGAATTTAGATTTAGATAGCATACAAATGTATATGCATAGGTATGTATATTTTATTTTACATAAATTTAATGAGGCAACTGGTTTTATTGCCTATAATTTTTAAAAGTATTCACGATGACTTTTTATACTTGTGTGTCGACCCCAATAGCATAGTTTTCATGTTAAGATTTAAATAGTTTCTGCAGCAGAATATTAAGTTCTAATACCAAATAAAGGTTACAAAAAGAAATATCATCAAAAAATATTAGTTTGTATTTATTTTCTTGGTTAAGACTTAATGAGACGTTTTAAAAAATCAAATTTATTTAAATAAATTTTAAATAATAGGTTCGTTAGGTGTTGAAATTTTTTAAAATACAATAAAGGTAATCATAAAAAGTAGTGCTATTTAAAAAATATACAGGATTTATTCAAAATTATTCAACAACGACGACTTGGTATTTAGGCATACCTTTTGACTTTTAATAACTTTTTTATTTAATATTTTATTTATTTTAAGAAATCATGTTACTTTGCCTCTAAGCAGTTTAAAATTCTTGTTCTATTTTTTACCTACCCTGCCAATTCTATAACTTTTAATAAAACTAACTACAGCTAAAAGTGATTAAGACCATGTACCAACTAAAAAAACATATATAAATAATATATACAGGGTGTTTTCTAATTACGGTAAGAAAATTAAAAAGCGTATTCCTAATCCAAATTTATGAAGAAAAAAAAACTTATAAATATAGGTCCGAAAATGCTTTGTTTCAGATACAGGATGTAAAACTTTAAAAGAAAAATCGGGTTTTTATTAATATCTTAAACATGCCTGATCCGATTTTAATAAAGTTTGGCCGTGGTTTTTGCTAAAATATAAAGTTAATTTAGCCCTAAATTAATTTTAATTAGTGAGACCAGTGGCGGCGTGGAACGCATCTTAGCTAATATTATTGACAAAAAATGTACGCCATTGACTTTTTGCAACTTTTATATTTTTTCCATATAAAACATCTAAAAACACAACTTTTTGTTTTATCATATTTTTACCTAGCTTGGTAGTTTTCAAAAAAAAACCGCCAAACTTTCAAAAGTTTAGTGTTATAACTTCTGTTTACGAATTATGTAACAACAACAAACAAAATAATGAAACTAATCTAACAAATTTTACTGAAAAAAGTGTTTTAGAAATTTTTAGGTTTTTTAAAAAGTTTAACACACTGTATCATGAAAACGTAAAAATGTAAAGACACATGTTTAAAAGTACTTTTTTTTCATAAAAATAGCTCAGGAATACGCCCTTAATTTTTTTGCCGCAATTAAAAAACACCCTGTTTAATTTTTTTTTGCATTATTTAAAATCTATATGCCTAATACCGTACAATAAATCAATTATATTTATTAATTAACTGTCTTCAAAAAATATGTTGCTTGCTTATTAAATAAAATTTTTCGAAACAAAAATCCCTTAGACAATTGGCAACGTCGTACGAGACATAGTGTTGGTAGGCAAAAAAATAAATACATAAGTTCGTCATAAAAAAATTGTTTGATAGTTTCTGGCATACATTATTCCAAGTAATGTTTACCCGAATTAAAATCACATTTTATTTTTAGTATGTATTACTGTATCAATGCCTGCATTTTGATAGGAAAGAGAGGTGCTTTTTATTTACGGATAGACTCAATACAATTCTGATGAAGCTAGACGTATTTACGAAGAAAGTTTTTCTGACGAAGACTCAGCTTAAAGAATATTTGTAGAAGACTTCCAAAGACTTCTGAGCATCTTTAACTGTAACATTATGTGATTTACAAATGTTATGTTTTTTTTTTCATTTTTAGTGCAATCGCATCGTTTTAAATAAGTGACTGATAATCGTGGATGTTGGTGGTGTACTGATAATCGAGGATGTTGCTGGTGTGTATCGCTACTTATCGGTAAGCCCTGTAATTTTTTAAATTAAATGTAATGTTTTAAAAGCGTTATTAATTAAAAAATATTAGCCACAAATTTGCGGAAAAGTATTCCGGGTGATGCATCGCCAGGCAGGACATAGGAAATCCCATGTAATTTTTAATGGGGTTAATTATTGGCTCCCCTAATTATTTTAGAGAAAAATTCTATTTAAGTTTATTGAAGAGCATGCAAATCTACGTCCATGGTAAAAACTTTAGATTTTTCGATTAACCCGTTTGCTAGTTAGATGCTAATATATTTTTAAAAATTTTTACATTATTACAGCCTCATATTTATGAACAACAATAAAAATACCAGTTAGCGTGACATAACGTTGTCACTCAGTTTAACATGTGTGTCAAACTATTTTCAGTTTGCAATATTAAAAAGCATAAAATTTTAATCATTTCTAATTTAAATATTAGTTAATTTTATATTTTTATTTTTGATTTGACAACGGTGGCAGACTTGCCACCGAAACGTCGTTTTTAATTATAATTTTTGGGTTTTTGGGAGGTTATTCTTTTATTTTGTCTCAGGCGACCGTTCATAGAGGTGAACAGGGCTGAACAGGGTCAGCTCTGCTATATCCCGGGACCAGGACCGAAGCGGTCCCATTCTTTCCAGGTGTGTACCCAACAAAAAGACCATCCAATAAATGAATCCGCCTAACCAATATAGAGCATATCTTCATAATATATTTCGTCAATAATATTGCTTCACTAATATTGATAATCTGAGAGATGCTTTAAAGTGACAATATCCAATGGTTATTCAACATTTGTTATTAATGAACAATATTAATTAAGTTTATATTCAAAAGTTTTAACGGCCATTCCATTCTTATAACTTTTACGACGCCTTATCTTCACCGAAGAACATGTTCGGACATTTCAGAAATTGCTTCTATTTTAACCGTTTTCAAGTTGCAATTCAAAGAGATTTCTTAGCGGATTATCGCTTTGAAGCTGCGATTTCATACCGATGGTTTCCATGGCAATTATGAGATACGGATTCCAAGGAGAACGACAGACAATTAGAGATAGGTAGAGATAAAAACCCGCGCAGAAACAACACTCTTAATAGAGCTTTTATAAAGAATGTCTTGTATGTAATCCGGGATAACTGATTATTATAATTAGGGTTTACGTAAAGTAATTTTAACTAGGGATAAATTAACCACGAAATATTTCTTATCATTTCTAAAAGATTTTCTATGAGAATTGCAGTAGGAAAGAGTGGATTTCGATTGAATTTTGTTTAGTGGAGTTTAATTCGTAAAGATGACTTTTACAGAAATAACTACAGTCATACAGGAAATATATTAGTCTGGGGGCAAGGGCTATTTCGTGGCCGATGAGTGTCCATTAAATTTCAGAGTGTATTTCTATGGATTTTGACCCGCTGAATTCGAATTTTAAACTTGATTTTGTGTCGGAAGTGACGGGAATTTGTTATAAACAATTTAATTTTCTATAACAACTAAGACAATTTAATTGTTTACAACAATGTTGCTAAGGCTCCTGAACTAAAAGAGATGGAAAAAAATTTTCAAATAAAATTTGTTCTTTCAACAAATATCTACAAAATGACGTTTTATAGACATTGATCTAATTGTTAGAACCGG